>VBVR01000202.1:0-59890 GCA_011638315.1 Tetramorium parvispinum | reverse complement strand
GTTTCATATAAATATATGTATATTAAGGAAAAAAATATTAATGATAATAATAAATTTACATTGCACTTGTTTGTGGAAGAATGATAGGTAGCGGTGACCTTTATTTTTTTCAAAGAATACGGTCACCGTATTTTTTATAATATACGAAAAAGCATAGAATATATAATAATGCAATTAAAATAGTTTTTAAAACTGTGCGCCCATTGATTGTATCAAACAGGCTACTCCACGAGAGCAAATAAGCGCGGCGAACAGGACCTTGATGACACGAGTCAATATCGATCAGAATCTAGTTTACATCCTGTTTACCCTTGTTGCACGCTCCGCGAAGCGCGCCAGGCGCCGACGCCGTTTCATCCGAGCGTAGAACGAAAGCTGATAAATTAACGCATTAATTAATTGCAAACCGAGGGGGAGGGAAAGGGAGGGAGACGCGACACTCAATGCGACGCGGACCGACGGAGATCGTGTCCCCCTGATACGGCCGGCGAGCATCATACGCAGCTGTCCGAGCTATCCCGGAATTATGCTGGCCTGCGTGAACCTGTCCGCGAATAACGGCCTCTAGTCGGTTCGCGTGCGTGGCACGTCGGCGTAGATAGCAACTGTCTCGCGTCGCCGACGTGTCCCGTTCACTGACACGTGGTGGCCGTCGCACACGTGCGCCCCGGTGCGTGCTATGTTCCGAACGAATATGCATTCGCCGCCACCGTCCGCCGCCGGCGATGAGGAGCAACGGGCGGAATTATGAATGCCCAATTCGTGTACTCGCACTCGCATGACGTGGCCGGTAAAACGCCCACCAAATATATCACTAAATACACGGAAATTGGAAAAGTACTCTTCGCGGAAAAGGGAAGTCATCTCCGGTTTCGAGTCATCGGCTGTACGTAGAAAATATGACTGACTCGTACTACTGCGAGAGGGAAGTAATAAAGTTCAGTATGTGAATGTCAGATTTGAATAATCGCGCGCATCTTATCAAACACGTTTTTGTTTGCAATAGCGACACATTTCCAAGACAACCGGAATTTTTATGTTAATTTGTCAAAGGGGTGTTAGCCACATATTCCACCGTCTATGCTTCTACCGTCGCGTTTGCTCGTGAATTCGCTGCAAAGGAACTTTCTATATTCGAGCCCGACAATCCCGAGCTGATTCTATTGGATAAACATGGCGTATCCTATCGACGTAATCCTATAACGGCTGCTATCGTTTATCCGCGCTATTCTAACAGAATTTGCAAATTTCACTCGTAAAAATGCTCGGTATTCAGCGGCAGTAGTCAATTTCGTCCCGTCGAGTAAACATTATTCCTGTTCGGTCTCGCCGCTCTGTCAGATCGGCCTCATTCGGGAGCGATGTGTTCCCAAGCGAATGACTTTTTTTTTTTCGTTGCCTCAGCATTAAGAATGTAAATGGAATTCAGATTCCTGGTCGATCCACGTGCGCGTACTCGTCGATAACGCATCTATACGCGCGTGTCCTATCTCTCCCGTCGCACAGGTGGCTGTCACGCACGTCCGACGCATCTTCGGTGTCCCCCTCTGTTCGCATATTGCGTGCAACCGAACTCGGGTGCGTTCGGATGGACGCATGAATGTCCGATACGCGCTTTGAGGGACCGCCGCGACCGCGGCAGGAACGCGTCGCAAGAAGGTAATCGCAGGTTGACGTGTCCCAGAGGTAAATAGAGTGTAGTGGCGGTGGCGGTGGCGATGGCGGTGGCGGTGGCGATGGCGGTGGCAACGGCGGTGGCAACAACGGTGGCAGCGGGGGAGGCCGACGGCGAAATTCGCAATCCCCGTCCGTGATGGGATTTGACGATGTTGCCGTAGATTTTGCACGTCGCGGCTTGCCGCCTCGAATAAACAGTGACGCGACGGTCGCCTTTTTCAACGCATAAAGCCATCGCCCTAACAGATTTTATCTTGACGGACGCGGACGCTTTCGTTCGCGATTGCGATGTAATTTAACGACGAGGGGCGCTTGAAACTTGGCGCAAAAAAGACGGTATAATATCCAAGTATATTCAAATAATAGGATAAAATGTATGTTGTATTGCTAAGATGTTTAGTGTAAAATAGAAAGTTCGTGTTATGTATGCAGAGAAATTCAGTTTCCTTTTTAATATTAAAAATTTTACTATTTCCATCTTTTCCACCCTCACTTTCGTCAACGGCGGTTGCCTGAAATATTCCTTTTGACTTTCGCCGTAATTGTTTTCATGTAATCGACGGTACCCAGTTCTGGTTAGGTAAGATAGTGTTAACAAGCTTTACATAAGCAACGATGCAAGCAACTACCAACCACGGCGACATCAAAGAGAATCCGTGTTCTCCATTCTGATCCATCGTGGAGAGAACCACCGCGTATCGAACTAGACCAATAAAGCAACATCGAAGGACTAGGCTAACACGTCGTATGTCGACGTGAATAAGTAATTTTCGCAAATCAAAGGAACAATGTAATCAAAAGAGTTAGAGCGTTTCAAAATATTGTGACGTCAAAAAGAATTATCGACACAATATCTCTGATAATGGACAAAGATAAAATTTTTAGTATTATTACTTAAAAAATCTTTAAATATAATATTTGTTTAATATTGATAGGGCTTTGATATATTTCTGTTAAAATGTATTCTTTTTATAGTTAATTTGTAATGCAATTTGTAATGCAATTAATTATTGTATAATAACACCGTAAAAATGTACTGTCATCAGCGAATATCTTTTTTTATGAGGCTACAGAAACAGCTTATAAACAGTCAAATAAACACACTGTCGCTTTCATGTCTCGTCAGGTGCATCTTGTACGATCGTCCTTATTTAGTTAGTATAACGATACCCTTTAGGTACCAGCGATTCTCATTAGCAAGCATTGCATAAGCAATTCGCAACCAATTGACGGTGGCATCAAAGAGAATTCGTGATTTTCCAACGGACCCATCGCAATGACCCTCTGGAGCATTTCACTTAACATCCACTAAGCAACGCTTGAGGGATGATGTTGTCTCTCTCTCTCTCTCTCCCTTCTACCCTCTTGGCCATAAGGCAACATTAGTCCCACGAGAGCTCGAGGGATGTTTCTGACCGCCAATCAGCCGGCGGGCGATAATCGCGGCTCGGTCACGTCAGTTAAAATCGCTGTCAATCCCGCCGGGTGACTCAAAGGCGAACTTTCTGCGTTGTGGTTGCTGCGTTCGATGTAATAGCAGCGGGGAGTGTGCGCGGGGGCGAATACCCGCCAATCCTATGCGCGTCTATGTCCGTACCGCTTTGCTCGGGGGTACAATGGAGCGGTGCGCCTGTTTCCCGGGGGGAATATCAGAGAAGAGAAGAGAAGCGCGCGCTCTCCTCTACTCTCCCCGGCCGACGTACCTACCGGCGCCCATTGGCCGCCGGTGAGAGAGCACTTCCTGGTAGCCTCGACCCTCGTCCGCAACCAGCCGCAGGCCACAAGCCTCGGTTTCTGCAAACCGTAGCCTCTAACGTCACGCTACTCCAGGCTTGACCTCCCGCCGACAGCGTAATTGTTTAGAAACCCCTTGATCTGTAATTTCAGCGCTCCCGACTATCCTCCGTGCGCGCGTGAAACATCGTTAACACGATCCCACTGCCGCCTTCCCCTTACACATGGTGTCTTCTCTCGCTGTCTCTCCCTTTTCGCCGGGTGCACATGTTGCTCGATACACGAGTTCTTGCGCGTGCATAACGTGTACTTCGAACGCTCCTCTCTGCGGCGGTTTGTTTCGCGAGATTGAAGGAGGTATTCGAAGAATTGGTTGCGATACATCCGGAGAAGCGGTTCACGATTGAAAATCTTGGAGTGACAACGAAAAAATGCGAGAAACGAAGAGTTTGGGTAAAGTGGATTTGTCGTTCATTATTAAATTCTATTGCGATTATATATTAAATTTCAATCTGTACGATATACTACTGAATTATTTTTTAATAATTGTGCAAAGTTTTTTAGAAAATTGTTAAATGGAAAATACTGAAGTACAGTTGTATGTAGAAAAGTATATACAGAATCTGAGAGTACCTACATTGCGTAAAGTAAAAACTTGAAAAAATTATATTATGAAATTTTACGTGAATATAATTTTTTATATTTTTTGTACTATCACAGTGGCAACAATGACGGTTGTTAAAAAAAATTGGATATATTACACAATGGTACAGAGGTTCAGTATCAAACTTTTACACTTAAAAATGAAATAAAATATGTACATGAATTACAAAAATTTTCCATTATCACACGTTCTCTCTACTCTCTCTCTCTCTTTTTCTTTCTCGCTCTCTCTTGATTTTTTAAAAATAAAACAGTGAAACCAACGAGAGTATATTTCTAGCAACGAAAGATTTATTCTACAGGTGGTCTGAAATTTAGGCGAATTTTGGTGAAATATATTTTCCAAGGGAAAATCAGATGGGAAGGAGAAAGAAAGGAGATGGGGGAGGGAGGGGGAGAGGGAGGAGAGAGAGAGAGGGGAGGAGTTCCTGTCCGACCAAAGCGTGACATCAAATTCTTTCTGACGGAAATAGTTTCTCGGAGTACACGAGAAACTTCACCCTCGTCCCTTTCATTGGAAAATGTGTACGACGTATGACTTTTACTCAAGTCAACCGCATGTTACATACGACATATACTTCACATCTACCGCTCTCTCAGGTTCATGAAATTCTTTAGAAAGTCACGTATGCGCGGTCGTCGGAGCGAATTCACAGGAATGCGTCTGTTTAACTTTTAAATTTCTAAATTGTTCATAATTTAAGATTATGCTTCCCATGCAAATTTGTAACTTTAAATTTTGCAATAACCATATAAAGTACTAAATCACATTGCATTGTGTAAAAACATTTAATAAAGTTCGCTCTTAAATTTGATTAAATTTTCACCGGTAGTTCCTACCCGCTATTTCTAACGCGGGTTATTTCGAAATTCAAGTGTAATATTGAATAAAGATACGCTGATAAAAATCGACTTACGATATCCTCCAGTTTTGAGCATCCTTTCCTGGCGGTGCAGACCAAGGCGACGATGACCCCACCTCCGAACATGAGCAGGAGAAACACCGCTAATTTCCAACCGTGATCTCTTTGCGGGATAAGTTTCTTGGCCGCCGGTAACCTGGCGACTTCCGCCGTGGAGACGCCGATGCGAGACGCCCTCACGAGGATCGTCCTAAGGCGTCTCGACGCTTTCTCACAGGCCATCTTCGTCGGGTTGCTCTTCGAGGCCGATCTCGATTTCACGTGCACGTGATCCATATCGCTCAGATTCTCACCGTGTTCCAGCGCTTTCGAGACAAATTACACGCTTGAACTCGCCGCGATCCTTCCCCGCGAAAGAGAGATCCTAGAGCTCTCCGGCTACTTGCAACCTGTCCAAGTTTCGAGCAGCGCACCAACAGAACATCGGACGAAGTGTATCGGAGTATCGGTGATGTCTGGAAATGGACTTTGTCCGCACGTGACGATAATAATATCTACTTGGAGATACGGGATTCACACTGAACTCACCGATGCTACAATCTACGCGAGCATTCAAATATCTCACGGTCCATTTCGCGATTGAATTCCTGCGCGTCGAACACGTCTTTTCGGAATTTTACCGGACCGAGGACTTTACCGGTTCACCGTGCTGCGTTTTATCACTCTTGCGTTGCGCTCACTTTGAGCGTAAAGATCGTAGAGTTATACAAAGGAATGCACGATTTATCATATTCCGTCCGTCTCTTGTCGGTCTGATGTTTCAGTCAACTCGATTTAATACTTCAGCCCTTCTGTTTCGATTTTGTAGAAGTTGCGATTTTTTTTTTTTTTTCGTATTCACCGCATTTTCCCGACTATCAGATTACTCGACAATTCGGAATACCGTCATCATCGGTTTCATGTGGACTCTTATGTGGATTCTTGCAACGAGTTTTACGATGTTATACCGGACGATTCTGCGCTATCGCGGGAGCACTACGTGCACCTTCACCCTGTAAACCGGACGTAACGCGTCCCAGGTCGTTATACTTTTATGTCCGCAACGTGGGAAGACGCGAAACGATCGTGAGGCTCGGATGAAAATCCGGGAGAGAGCAATGAGAATCGCCGGCCAAATAGAGAAGATCGTCACCGACAAAGGTGTTATACAGAGATCTCCGGATCTTACTGTTTGACGAATGACACTCGCGACTTACCCTTCGTTGAGCTGCCCTAGCTTTCCGTCCACCGTCGATTTCTAACACGTCAGAATTTTACATAACGTTATTTCGAGGGCCATTTTTACGACAGGGCGGACAATATTTCAAACGAGATTGCAGAAAGATTGATGCGGAGATTTCGAAATTAGATGGGCCAGTACTATCTACCTGTCCTCGTCTTCAGCTTTTGGATTGACCTGAGAATTTTACCCGGTGCGGCTTGCCTTCTTGCGCTGGCGAGTCTCTCGCACCCGTTCATGAGTCGGGAGGAGACCGCTTGTTGTTCGCTGATCGAGCGACTAACGTGAGATCCGAATTCTCATGAAGACACGATTAATCTCGGGCAGCGCGATCATTTCGCCGCGACCCGATGACCGGAAGGGAAATTAATTCTCCTCGATCGAACAAGCGCTCGCACGACAGCCTCATATTCTTCCGGCAGGATGCTCGTCCGTGGGCGCCGTCAATTTTGCTTCGATTTTACCGTCCAACGCGCAGCAGCCCATCCGTTTCTGTACAGCATCGCGTATGGTCCGACGGCGCTTTTATTCGCGAGATATTGGCACTTTCACGGTTTATCCACCAGACTCCTTTTATGACCAAAGATGAGTCCTCAATGGCCGAAAGACGCTGGCGCCTTTTTCCAGTTGCCTGTAGTTTCCTTGCGTGTGATATCTGCGAATCAACAGATACAATTTCTGTAGTATCGTTCTGCGCTTTTCGCTCCCTTATGTACGAGGCTTGCGAATCGTAAAGTTTATTATATCGATCAGCATCACCCAAGTACTAAATTATTGAAATAAAATGAGCTTTCTGCTCAGAAATGGCTACTTCACCTTTTTCTAGTTACTTAAAGTAAATATTAGACTTTCCAATTTACGAAATCACGCGAGTACCAAAACAATACCACTGACAGCGCGATAAAATATAGCACGAAGCGCGGCCCAATCGTCATAAAATTCAGTTTGGAAAATAGGGCGAAAGTGGCCCAACTAAGTTCGGTAAAGTTTCCCAAACTGCGATCGACGATCGCGATTCGATTCCGGTGCCTGCCGAATCGACGTATAATGTGTCTCGAAGTGGATGGATTTCGAGTGCATTAAAGATGGAAGCAATATCGGAGATGGGATTATCCGCGCGCGGCCGGGTACTATGACGAAAATACCCCGTCGCCGTCGCGGGGCGTAACGAATGGTTCGTCACAAGGGCTGTGTCCGAGGATTAAGTGAGAATTATCTTGGATTCCGCTTCTCGAATTCCATCCGCTTCATCCCGTTTCCGTCAGCCCGCCGTATAAACGTAACGGCCGAACGGCTCCTTCTTTCCCGTAACTTTTTCCCGCTTAATCTCGAAGCCGCTGGTAATTGCGTTATTATACGTCTGACGAAAAGCACGCTCCTTTTCACAGCAGTCACGTACGAATATATCGTTTCCCACGGATACGGTCTCATTGTTTCCCCCGATGCTTCAAGCGCCACTATGGGAAGAAAATCGTTTTCTTGAGAGTTACGAGAATAGAAAAATGCTACAAGTCGCCGCAATATTGTCTTTATGTACATTTTATGAGTGCGCGTGCCCGGAAGATAAATAAGTCTTAATTCAATTATATCTATTTGTTGATTGATACATCTTCGGGTTTAGAAACATGAAATCACTTTAAAACCCAACAGCAATATTTTTTATCTGATGGCATTTTCGTTTACAATAAATTGAGCAATTGAGAAAATAGTCAAAATTTTACTGTGACTGAGATTAACATTAAAGATAAAGCAATTATTGTAGAATATTATTGCATTATATATCCAAGAAAAAGCAGACGTAACATCATTTCATAGTCCCGCAGCAAATGTGGTCATGACGGGTACGCCATTTATAAGATAACAGAATGGAACGGAAAGCGATTCCGAAATGTTTCAGAGTACTGGAGCCGTATCTATTGAAAATCCCAGCAGTGGATACAAACGAGCACAGAGAATGGAGTCTTGCCGACGGAAATTACGTCGCGCGCGCGGTCCGCGGGCGTTTCTGGCTTACATCAGCGGTGATTAATTTCGTGAGATTAGCGGGGTGCCGGTCGTTAGAATTAAACCGAGGAATATACCGGCCGAAATCGCCTTGTCGGCTCTGCATTAGACCATCTAGCTAATTAGCTCGTCGCAATGGCCGATGGATGTAACTGCCGGGTCTGCCGCATTAGAACTTAACGGATCGTACATGATCTTAACATGGCATTCGTGTGCGCGTTACGTAAGTTTACAATTAAAAGCTACGTACTCTTAAGCCAGCCGGAAGCGCGGAAAGAGAGAGAGAGGGGCGAGGAGAGGAACGCGGGGAACCGAGAACGAGCCCTCAAAATGGTGAGATTCCTTGGCACGTTCTCATACGCGGGCTCTCATGCGAATGTTACGACTATTGCAGTCTGGAGAGTTTCGAGTGGAAATTAGCGCGGTGCGATTAAGCTTATGCCCTCTAAGGCCGAGATTATCGTTAGCGAGAAGTGATTTAGATACAGGCCGGGGCCCCCGTGGAAAAGTTGCTAAGTGAACGAACAGCGGCGACCGTTTGGAGCAAGTTTCGCGGAATGGTTCGTGTGACGAACTCCCGCGGACTTGTTCCGCAAAGTCGTTCGCGATACTATCGCGCGGTGCGTGAATGTGTCGCGTGAATGTATCGCGTGAACCCGATTGTCGTCTGAGTTTGCACACGAAAATTACACTCCGCGATCTCGAGGATTCGATGAATCTAGAAATCCGTATATAACACGACATGTTAAATGGCAAATAAAAAATAAGAGTCTAAAAGTTCTTTTAAGCTCCAACTGTTTTTTTTTTATGTAAAAACAATTATTTCACGTTTTCACGCGATTTTATAGATTTATAACTGCTAATCCAATTATAAGTTCGCAGGAAGTGCTTCTGAAGCTGCATCAATTAGTTCCATTTATTTGATAGATCAAACCTAATTAAATATTAAATGTATCAAGAGAATATTTATAACAATATCTACTCTCGCGACGATCGTTCACTTGAGAACAATTTTCTCCTAAATTCGCATCGGTTAATTTCGTGTCGCGATAGTTTTTGCGATTTAAGCAAGAAAATACAGGGGCGACTGCATTGTTATTAACGTCGTCGGGATCCAACTTCGATGTCCACGTTATTCTTTCAAACTTGTAGTTAGAGGCGAGTCGCGGCAGAGCGAACGAAGTTCCGAGTTTGTGCTCGGTAGACCCCTTCAGGAGAGGGGAATTAAATAAACCCGGAAAGACGACGGAGTTTCTTTTCTTCTTCTTTTTTTTTTTGCTCCCGCGCGGTAATCGTCGACGTTGACCATCGAGCTTCCCAGCACTCCGCACCCTGTATCGCTCGCTCGCTATTCCGCTGAGGTCGTCTCCCCACGTACTTGCTGGCTCGTAGATCGCGCCGTCCTTTATCGGATAAAACTCAAGGAAGAAGCACGGCCGGCGAAGCCATCGAGCGGCCTGCTGCTCGCTGAAGAAAATGAGATAGCTTAATAAGGCGGCGCGCGTCCTCCGATGTAATTACGCGCTCCGAGTTCCTCGCTATTTTCGCACTGCGAGTAATTAGAATACCGATAGCTTCAGCGAGAGAAAACGGGAGTTCGCGCCACCGTTTCAATGCGACGCTTAAGGTCCCCATTTATTTCCGGCAGAGGTGTCACACAGGATTCGTGCCGCGCGTTCTCCTCCGGAATTCTAGCCAGATAAACGTCGCAAACTCGGATTCACTGGTAATCGACACCATCGTCGGCGACGTCGCGTCGAAACATTAAATGCCGAGTATTATTTGTTCTGATCCGATTACGAGGCATGCCAAACTGCTGTAGATGTGTAAACGATGTGACGCTCAAAGAGATCTCACCTATGTTGATAATTGTACAAAACGCTGAGAACTCAATAGACGCAAAACACCATGTGACTAATATATACATATATATGTATATATATGGACATTTTATTTTTATAGTGTCTGATAAGTTTTTTTCATCATTTCAAAATAAATTTCAAATAAATATATCAGCGACGGAATAAATTTCAAATAAAAATCAATTTAATAATCAATAAATAAAAATATCTGTTAAAAATTGAATATTAAAATAAAAATAACACCTATTATTATTCATGCAATCTATTATTACAATATTTAAACTATTTTTGACCCATCATAGATGACATATTGATTCATTTTTGGAGCTCTTATACTTCTCTTAAAAATGTATAAATAGACTTTTTGTTTAATTCGCATTCTAAATCTAAATTATAATTTTGGCAACTGTAAATGTCAAAATAGCACTAGAAGTCTTATTTTATAATATTATTACGAATTTATAAACACACAGCCAGTACATTTAATATCTTCAAAGTGATACGCTAAAGCGATTATATCTTCGCCAGGTCGACCTATTCCGAGTAACGCGTTTCGAAGGTAAGGCTTCAGGATCGCTCGGATGAATAAATAAAGCCCCGATGCTCTCTCCCTCAGTAATTTATCGGGCGTGCTATCGAGCGTTCGATCTGAGACGCAGCGGTGGAGGCAAAATGGAAGATGCTGTATTGGGTAATACTGAGAACGGTAATTTAAATGGTATCGGCAGCGAACGATGGAAATATTTTCGGTTCGAATATCAGGTTGTGGCGTTGAATGATAAAACGCCTGGAAATTGAGTTAAGCGCATTAACGAAGCGTGGATGTTTTAATGTAGTTGAAAAAGAAAAACGAATGATTTTAATTTGTAATTTGCCGACGCGAACAAATGGAAACATAACAGCAGCCGTTGTTATTAATTATGAAATTGATGGTTCTTTGCCGCGATTTTTCTAATTTATTATTAGCAGACTTAACTTCATTAAATTTATAGCGAGCTACCAACTGCACTCCCGATTTTACATGTTTTACGATCGAAGATTTATGCTCGTTTCTGCCGAGGGTCGAACTCTCGTACCCATTTAAGTATCGGCAATCAATCTTTTCATATCGCGAAAATTTTCAACGCAAAATTAAGCATATTCGACGGCAGGAAGGGAAGAGGGGGAGAGAGAGAGAGAGAGAGGAAAACACGTCGGATCTCGCTCGGCTCGGTTATGGCTTGATATATCGTCCAGTTACACGCACTCGGTGGACTTGCCGGGCTTAATGTGATTTACAGGAGGGACAGAAGTTTCGAGCGATGGACCGTATGTTTCGAAAGCCTCGGGAAATTATTGGATACGTGACAACTCGGGTTACTTTGGCCACGTCCAGAAGCGAAATTGACATCGGTGAGGATGGGCAAAGATAAAGTCGTAAAACGATATGACTCGTTACCATCGCGTCTCTCCACTCCGCGACGCGTAACAACTTACAAGCAATAAACTCCTTGATCAATAAAATACTGCCACAAATACTTTTCTGTCCAATGTCATATAATTTTTATACATGTATGTGCCAAATTGTTTTCAGCGGATATGGATCTTTTAGATTACGCGATATAAAGAGAGAAAAAAGAGAGAGAGAGAGAGAGAGAGAGAATTTAATTTTGGACATATTTTGAATATTACTATATTTCTGTGTCTGTATAAATAAATAAATAAATTATATATGTATATGTATACATATATGTAAATTTTGTATAAATTTCTAGTTCTTCAAGAGATTTATTGACTGAAAATGGCATCCAATATTATCAGGATCAAAAGATCAAACATGTCTGGCCCTTCGTCGTTGACGCGATCATCCGTAGAGTGTCCTTTTTCGCTCTCCCGCGTTTCCCTCGGAAAGCGTTCGAGGCATCGCACGAAATTACGTTCCTTACGCTACGTCGAGTGTTAGAAATTTGTCGGTGACACTGCTCGTTTATCGCGTGAAATTACGTAGCGTCATTTTTAACAAAAAAAGTAATAAAACAAACTCGCGGCAGGCAGATGTATTACAAAACGAAGATTGGCGAGGCCAGCTGTTACCGCGTATTTGCATTTTTCGGAGATTTGTTTCCAAGAATTAAAATAAACTGATATTACAACAATCTTCCAGATATTTCCCTTTTTTAAACCCCGTCGGAAATCTAATTTAAAATGCGGGCTGCGACATTCCATATCGTCATCTGTTTTCATCGTTGTTTATAATCGCGAGTATTTTCTCGTGAGAATTAAGCCAGACATGAATCGCGATTTTCCTCGTTGTAAATAATACAAACGTGTGTTATCCGCGGATCTGAAATATGCAGGCAAACTTTACTAATTCGAATGCGTGCCGTGAATAAAGATTAATGTATTCATGTCGCACGCAGGAAGAGTACATGAATAAATATCAGTTGGAGAGAGGATAAATGAAAATCGAACGGTCGAATTTAAAAAAACCTCTCCAGCAAGGAAATCGCATCTATTGATCTGCCGAAAATAGCTTCGTTATTTTCTTGATTTCACCAAATAGCAACGTTCGCATCTTCAAGAGCATTCGAAAAGAGATCTGAAAGTTTAGGCGATTTTGCCTCGGATACAAGTTTGCCAATTGTTTGTATTGTTACCGAAATTGGTAAGGCTTTGTCGTCGATGTTAACGAGAACTTTATGTAAATGCCGCGCCTTTCGTTTGCGGACGGAATTGCAAGATCTCTCGGTAAATCGTGAAATTATCCTCGAAATTTTCCACAAAATCAGCGATCCTCAATCGACTGCTTTCTGTAGCAGCTTAAAAATAGCATTGTAAACGATCTTACTGTTAGATATTCATGTTTATTATACATATTTTAATTGTCAAATATATAACTGGCTAACAAATAGAATTGATACGAAGATAATGCCGTAAAACTTTCTAGTCCTGTTAAAAACTGGAGAATGTTCTGGACAGCACTTCAGTTATTTTAGCCAAATTTAAACTTCTATGCTACACCTCCGCTTGCTATATTTCATTAATCTCCAGTATTCCCTTGTTAACCCAGCCTCAAATTAAATTCGCGCCGAGATGAGGTTCATTGTCAAAAGCGCATGGTACTACTATTTTCACAAATAACTTTCTCGACTCTCTTGCCGCTCGCATCCCATTCAACATGCGGACATTATTTTAAATAACTTTTGCATATTCGACAGGAAAATTTCCGTAATAAACGCCGCAAAATACCGGAGCACATCGATTACATCGCAAACTCGTGAAGAAATGCGAAAGTGGCGAGGCGTGGTTATATATCGACGACAAACGTGGAGGATGAGGGAAGAAACGAGTGTGAGAGCGAACGGACGAGCGAGCGAGCGAAAGAGAGAGATATCGAGAATAGCCCTCAGAGGGTGAGAGAGCGTGCTCAACACGTGTTTCCCTTATCGCATTCATTTCGAACCGCAGAGTGTAGTCGCTCTAATGCCGGCGTGACGTTCGTTACTACACGTTCGTCCTTTACCGCGTCGCCAAGCGTCCCGGGGGCGAAAGCGCAGGCAGAAGGGGCATTGATTTATTTCGTTCCTCAATAATTCTCTTTTATTTTCCTCGTCGCTCTCTCGATCGCGGCTACCTTTTGATCTATCGCTCTCGACATGTCGACGACGATTCATTTTTATTTACGATCCGACGCCGCCGGGCGATGAGATTCATCGCCTTTCCCATTGCCCTCTTCCTCCTGCCGTTCTCTTGTCCTGCTCTTGATTCGTCCAGCTGTTTGCGATTTTATTTCCCCTCGTCGAAATCATCGCCGGCACCTCGCGTTGACGGTCGGTGTATGCCGAGTAGCCGGACCTCTGATAAAAAAAAAATCCTCTCCGACAAAGCTATTTGACGAGCTTAACGTTTAAAGAGAGGTTTACAGGAATTCACATGTCACAACGCGGCGGCATTGCGTTGATTTCACGATTAAAATTTTATCACATCCAGTTGACTCTATGTTCGGACGTTACAACGTGAGTTTGTTTTGACGATACACAAAAAATGTTTGGAAGCTGAAAATTAAAGCGATAAAAGGTAGAATTTTTCTGCAAAACGATAATAAAAAAAAGTGAAGAGAGATGTAATACCGAACGATAGTGCGAAATGATATAACAAAGCCTTGGAAAGACGTGGGAAATTTTTATACTTACAGGAAAGAAAATTAGAAGCATTATCAAACATTGTGTTTTTTTTTTTTCGTAAACACTCGCAATGAGTGCAATAAAACGAAACTATACATGCTGAAAAGATATCGCGGATTGACATCTCTGTGCTTTAAATTGTCAGATATCCTTCATCTCGCAACTTGGCGGTGAAACGCGATAAAGGAAACACGTATTGAGCACGCTCTCACTTCTCGCAGCCACTCGCTTCCAGCCTTCATCATTATCTCTATCTTCTCTCGATATATAAGCCCACGCCCGTTCATATCGCTTTTTCACACCCTGCTCGCTTCCTCAATCTCATATCTCAAGCTCGTTCGACTTCCTTTTTCTAGGAATTTTCAACAACGCCGAAAAGTCATGAAGAAAAACGATAATTGAAAATATCGCTCTTAAAAATTGAATGCTTCCGCAAATAAATTTCGTTTTCGATACACAAATTTAGTTGGAAGATAATTATTTTAAGTCTTGTTTCTTAATATACATATATGTAACAATAAGAAAATATTTAATATATTCCATTAAAACATAATGTAAAACAATGTAAGTAATGTAAAAAATTATACAATTTAACTGATTTATGTAGGTCAATTAAAATGAATAAATGAGAAAAGATTATTGAAGTCTGGGTACGATAAATTTTTATATTACCTCGAACTTCGAAATTGTTAGACTATATTCCTAGTTCTCTTAATTAATTGATTTTTCTTATTATAAAATTGAATATTAGAATAATAGAATATTAAGTAAAAAAGTTAAAATAATAAAAATTTTAAATATACAAAACCATTCAGCGAAGCAAAAAAATGTATATTATTAAACGTAAAATTAAATATTTTATTCCTCTCCTTTTTTAATTAAAAATGACATATATTTTAGTAATAAAATGAAAAGTTTTTAATTGAAATAACCTTTCATTTATTTTTTACATATAAAAACCATGATATTTCATAAAATATATAATATTTTTTATTTATTATTCGTTTATATCGTTTGTTTTATCGTTTATTCGAATTATTTTAAAAGAAAAAAATTTCACAACTTCTGAAATATCTTCTGACTTTCTAATATTATCGCATTGATAGGATTTTTAGATAAGGTTGATATTGAAGTAAATGACGCAATCGTCATTTTACATACATCTTACCAGAACTGTTTGAAGCATTTTGCGTGATATCGCTTTTTGTTTCGTAAGCCGAACAGTGCCGGGTTTGATGGGCCACTATTAACGAGACTCTCTATACGTCGGATAATCCTGAATCGGTAACGACCGCCGGGAATTGGGTCAAAAGCCTGGTCAAGCGATCATTCGGCAATCGAACGGCAAATAACTATTCCCACTTGCACTCGTGCAACGCCGATTTTGTAATGATTCCGCGCACGGAAATGCAATCCACCGCACGCGCTCCTACGCGTGAAATCGATCTTTATTTTCGCATGTATGTACAGCACGGAAGCTGAAAGTTATGGTTGTGTTGAACGTACGACCGCCAACGTATGACCAACGCGACACACATTCTACTTCATTGATTTCTACGATAACAGAGGATTGCACGCGAGCCGATTAACGAAAAAAAAAAAAACAATAACAGCGGCTTGCGCTTTCAAAAATTTGTTTGCATTACGATAGGCACTTTGAAATACGTTAGATATAACAGTGCAACGGCTGTCAACAATAGCGGAAGTAAGGCAAATTATACTTGTTATCTTAGTCGACTCGCGAATAACGAAGCGACAGTATTCACGGAACACTGGAGAACGGGTTAATCGATTGAAATTTTGCATAATCTGACCCGTCATGACGTAGATGGTTCCAGGGCATTCACCGACCTGATATAGTCGAAGTTGCTTGCATTATAATCTCAAGGGACATTGCGAAGAAGCTAACATAGAAGATATCGAATTTCTGGTTTGCACGGTGTTTTCCTCAATAAATTAATTGAAAGTCTTAAACACTCTTGCAATATAAATAATCTTTCTACAAACATGCACATATACATGTGCGTTAATTTAACATGAAAATAAGAAAAAAAAATTCATAATCTGGATAATCTTTCAGAAATTACACATCAATGTGTTCAATTAGCTTTTACACCGCCGAGTCTAAATAAAGCTATATACATTTTACAAGAGTCATTGCTGCAAGGATTTTATCTAGGAAAAATGATCGGTTCACCCTCGTCCATCTCGTTCATCTCTTTTTCCGTGGAAATCGTCGCGTCACGTTCACCGAAGTACCGTCGATCGCCGGGCGATAATTCGGCCGATGATGATCGCTTCAATTTTCCATGTGTCGGTTGGCGAACATGAACATCGTCCTCGTCGGACGAGCGGTACCATTTTTCTTGCACGTGAGATTGCTGCGCGTGGCTCTTAACAAACGTCAAGTCATTGTTATCGGACGTTCGGAATGAGGGGACGGGTTTCCGGCGTGAGAAAGAAACGGCAGAAGGAAAACCGATGAGTCGAGGCAACACTGATCGATCTTGGACTATTCTCGACAGGGGTTTATAAACGAAGCACATTAAGGCGGACTAACCGCCGCTATTTAGCGCTGAAAGTAAACTCAAGCGCTAAGTAATTAATTTTTAAGTGAACCTTGTGTGTAGATTCTTCCCTGGAAAATTTCCCGGTAAAGCATTTCAGTGCAGCTATTAATAGCGGATTGCATATTAGTGCTTCGGCGGAACCACATGAATTAGTAAGAGATATTAGGCGGACGCGAGAGTGACGTGAAACCATTATGCGATCGCTATTTATATCATTTAAATGGAATATTCTTGATGAAAATTTCGTAGAAATATTTCTATCTCAAACCGTGATATACCTGGTGGAATTTTCAATTGCATACTTATGAAAAATTCACGGAATTCGATTTACTTGCATTCTATATTTAAAAAAGAAAAACCGGTTACAATACTAACTGCAAGTCTTCAGATCATATATTAAGCAGACCAGGGATAAATGAGATACCGGGCAGCCGAATTAATTCTCCGCATTTAAAACTTGTGAGGCAACTTGTATAAAAAGCGTGCAAAATGTACAGCATGAAAAGGATAAAATTCACGACGGTGTAACGCAACGCAGATAGCTCAATGCGCATTTAATTAGCGGTGAATTTTTCCCTGCGTTCCTCTAACAAGCGTACCGCGACGTTGCATCGCGGCATCGTAATAATTGAAAACGGAAGAGAAATGCGAGATAACGTCGTGTCTAAGAGTGAAAGCAAAAAGAATCTATTATACAGTCCGCTCATCGAGGACGAACGAGGATATCCGGTTTTCGTTAAACGCTCGCCACTCAATTTACTCGGATGCATGTCACTCGTACCATGTAAATATCGCGGGGAAATCGAATTTACTCGTCCAGTGGCGTATGTTCACGGTAAACGAGAACATTGCGAATTTCCGCTATTCATTAGCCAACCGTTCAACCTTATCTCCCGCTTACGTATTATCGTAGTTATTGAATATTTCAATCTCATAAGCCGTGTATTTGCTCGTCACCGTTAATTCACTCCCATATAATGAATAAAATTCAATGGCAATCATTGTAATTCTAAATTCATAATTACATTTTTCTTATCTAATATTGATACATATATACGTCTAATAATATGCTTCATTTGGTAATATCTCAAACAGAACTGAGAGATAAAATAGATAAAATACAACAAGATCATTATTGCCTGTTATTAAACAATCAGAGAAGAAAGACTTCTCATATTTTTTCAAGAACAAAAAAAAATACGCGTCTCGAATGATTATTTTTACAACTATACAGGTCTTTGTTCCTTTCGCCTGTCTCATTCCCGTTTATAGTGCCACGTCTAAATTGAATGGAACGTAAATTACACTCGTCGCATTCATGCCAGCAATTATTCAGCGCGTCGCTGCAAAATTTCCTAGCGCGACGTTTATACCGTTTTTTAAAGGACGGACTCGCGTTCCCTTCGCAGAAATGTAACCTGGCTCTAAGCACCGTTTCCCATGTCTCCCGGAATCTGATAAAAACCAACCTGGTTGCTCCAGCGCGAAGTCCGTCCTGGGTCATCCAGAGAGAGAGAGAGAGAGAGAGAGAAAGAGAGAGAGCAAAAGAGAGAGAGAGAGCGAAAGAGAGAGAGAGCGAGCGAGAGCTCTTCCGGGCGGATCGAAACGCAGCTGCAGGTTCTACGGTACGGGATACCACCGCCGCGCCGCCCTTCTTCTCTTCGGGGTGGCTCGCAGCTCGATAGAAGCGAAACAACTCCTTCGGCACTGCACACCGCCGGCGTAATTCGCGACGAGAGCGGGACGCCTCGTGTACCGGCAATCACCGATCGCGCGATCCATGCGACACTCTCCGCGAAGGCGTCGCGACGCTCACTGCGGAGACTCCGCCGCGTACCCGCCCTTATAGCATCGTGTTGCGCTCGCACTGCGCCCCCTGTGCCCCCTAACCACCCTTCCACCTTCCTAGTCCGCCGCACCACCGCCGCGCACCACCCTCTCACCATGCTTCCCCTCTTCGACGCCTCGCGCGCGCAATCCCCAACCCTCTCACGACCCACCTTACGGGATAACGCGAGCGCTCGTTCGAGGGACACCGACCGATGCATTCTTCGGGGATGCTTCGTCGCCTGGCGCAGCAAGCTTCAGGTAGCGAGCGAGGGAATGGGCTCCTTCGTGCTCCTTCGGTTACTCAATCCTTTGTTTGCGATTGTATTAAAGCGGAAAAATACGCTCCGCCGTATCCTGTGCTCGCGACATGCCACTTTATCGTCCTCCCGTCGCTGCGCAGATGATACGTCTCAAGGATATGCGTATCAAAGATCTGACGGGGACTTTGATGACTGAAACCTTTCGCGTAAACTTTGCGCCGACGTCGAATTGCCAAACAGACCGGTGAACCAATGTAAAAAAAAAATAAATAAATAAATAAACGTGACGAAGAGCCTGACAGCAAAACGCCCAGCACGCGAGATTTTTCTTTTTTTTTTATTATTTTATTTACGACACTCGACACTCGACGCTAAATTAATATTAACATGGCAGCTCCGGTACTTATGAATTTCACGCTTCGTCCTCCCAAATGGCCGAGTCGTTCGTCATAAAGCCGTTCCGGAAATATTGTAACGCGGTACACGTCAGCCACGTGCCTCAGAAATGGCCGAGATATTTGCGCGAGTTTTTTTTATCAACATTTTTGTATGGGATCAATTTTAAAGTGTGCAACGCATTTCCGTCCCGTGCGAGGCAATTAAATTAAAAGTCCCACGTATCAGGAGAAGTAATTTCTGCTTTTACGGCACGTTCAGGCGGACTCGCGTATCAGTTTACGGAACAATGCAGCTGCTGAAGGGATAAAAGTGCCTCTACCTCAGAGTTTCGGCGCTAACAAAGTTATTTACCGCGTCAGGCGCAAATGCCAATTTAAGAGGTAACCGCTATAATGACGCTAAAGTCAAACCGGCGAGCTGATAAGATTTAACTTGTTGAGCGCCGCGACAGACATTGGGCGTAGCTCGCTAGCGAGAAAATACATCTCCGTGCAACAAGAAACTTTAACTCTGCAAATGATTCGGAGGGTTCGGAGCATTTCTAAATGTCAGCGAGTTAATTCCGACATTTACATTCGCGTCGCTCTCGATCGGTAAAATGTTGATTTCTCGACAGTGACAGATTTGATAACGGAGATGTATTCTTTATTGCGCGCGAAATTTTTTCCTTGCGGATAAAAATTGCGAAATGAAATATAAACAACAATTGAATGATTTCAATATCGTAAAACACCGCTCTCAAGAACTGTCATTTTAAGTTGTCCGAGTCTCAATTAAATATGTATTATAATAGATAACGACTATATTAGTGAGCAATAGTAAAAAATTTAATCATTTCAAATCATTTGTATGTACAAACATACAAAAGTAACATTATCATGTATGCGCGCTAAATTTTTATTATTATATCTATTTAAATTTTCTATTATTATATTTATTTAAGTTTTTTTAAATAAATTTTCCAAAATTTTTTTATTTTCCATAAAAATATCAATAATATTGAATATTCACGCAAAAAAATTTAATACATACGTTCGTTATGTCTAAGTTAATTTATTTTTTAAGAAAAATAAACTCGACAAAAAAGGTCTTCTTTTTGAAATCCTTTTATATTTCTTTAGATTTTAACATGTCTAATGTTCCGTGACGAATAAACAATAACGTATAATAACATTATAAGACTGATGTTACATTCGACTTACTTTTACGGTGAAACATATATGATACGTGCTGTCGCTCTAGAAAATTGCGATCCTGAATAAGGTCGACACGCATCGTATGCAGCAAAGATGCTCGTAAAATCTTTATCTACTTAATACCTAAGAGATGAAGATGTGTACAATATGCGACAAAAATAACAGAAAAAATATCTTTTGTAACATGGTAATTCATTTATAGATAATGTATCACCATTTAATTTTATCCAAATATATTTGAATTATATGTATTCGATAGAAATGCATTGACAACTTACCTTAAAAACAGAATGTTATCCTTAATTTATACTTTTTGTACATGATATATCCATCATTCTGACCCACATCGTATTGTCGACCGTCAGCCTTCAGGAGCATTAATTTATCTATCGTAGGGACACACGTATCCAAACTCATCAAGAGGAAGAAAAAACCCAAGGGTCAGAGCTCAAAGAAGTATTTTATTCGAGGGTTAGGCTTCTTCATTCGTGACGCGACCTTAACTATTTCTGTCAGGCGACTTATTGGTTACCCAGCTACCCAGCTATATTTCACGCAAACATCTTTTTCATGCTTTCTTTCATTGATGAATTGTGAAATATTTAATGTGAGATTCTTAAACAGATTCTTAAAAAGAAAAAAGATTTAATTATTATTCAAGAAGATTACATTATAATTACGTTATAATCAGCATGTAAGACTTGATATTCCAAGAAATATACAATTTTAAAAATTATAAAGAAATAAAAAAAATAAAATATTTACAAAAAATTAATCGAATAATTCTTTCTAATTTGATATCTTAAAAAATCAAATTTGTCAAAAAATACACTTAATAACTCGCCTAATACCTTAATACTGTTTTATGTGGATTTTACGATATTAGATTTTAGTGATAAAGTATAATATGTGTAACCAAGAAAGAATAGACCCCAACATATGATTTCCGCCTCATTGGTGAGGAAAAGGAACGTGCGGGTCATGCCCTTAAAAATCTGTCTTTTCGACGATCCACGAGACAGCCCTTCAGTTTCCAGCTGAGAGGATAATACCGGAGTGACCCTGCGGCCATTCCTCAGGATGCGGGACGAAATTCAACAAGACCAATGCGAAATATCTTGTTTATTCGATAACAGTTTCGCCTCCTCCGGCGTGGAAGCGCGACTATGAAGTTATTGTACAAAAATTATTGAGTTCCGCTGTACACACACCTAACCATAAGTAAATGCTGGCAACTATTTACAGCTTTTTCAAATATTATATCCTAAAAAAATTCTTATAAAACACAATAGTATCTTCATAGTATAAACTGCGAACAATCTTGCTTTTTCTTCAACGTCCATTCACGACGCATTATTTCGTATACATGGTATAATACGTACACCTCGTAGTAACGCGAACTTACGTATAAGGCACATTCGTATTATTGAATTGCATTGTAAAGCATCACACAAAAATTAGCGAGATAAACAATTCGAGGAATTTGCCCCGCCCCCCTCCCGTCTAGAATACAAACCGGAAGTTACGTGAATCTGCGATCGAGGAAAAGCGACAGTTTCTCGGGGAAGCGACAGGTCGATCGCGAGTTTCTTTTCGAATAGGCCCTCCCTCACTTCTACGTTTAGCATCCTTTTCAGCCCCCTTACACGACGGAATAGTCCTCAAGCAGAGTCTCGCCAAAATGAGTTACAACATAATCGTGATAATACATCATTATACAAAGTGGTTGGCCGATGATGAGACTCGCCCATACGACGATGTTGCCCCATCTGGCGCCGCAGTATCGTTCCGCCATCTTGCTCAACACCGACAGTGGTATCTAGAATGAACAATTAGCGTTGCACGACCGGAATTTCCGTACTTAGAAACGGACAGGGTGGGTAGATCTTGTACGTGCACACAAGATGAAGTGGCGCCACATAATTTCATGTAAAGCACAGCAAATGATGTTGCAACGTCTCAATATTCCGGAATACGATAAAATTTACACGATAATCGAAGGCACATTGGCTAACGCCTATTAAGAGTAATTGAATCCCGTGCTTTACATGTTCTTTCTCCGATTACGTTTAATTTGTTTGGAAATTTAAAGCTCAATCGAATAAAACTCTTCATTTCATTTCTCAAGATTAGCGATGATCGCGAGCAATCCAGAATGTTATTGAAACTGTCTGAAGCCGTATAGTCTTTGAGAGATCAACAAGAATATCTTGACACTAGAGTCAATATTTGCATAGTCAACAATACGCGAGGCGAACGCGGGCAACTCTTACCTGTCCCATCATACCCATAAACGCCCATATCTTGAACGTCTTCAACGGTACGCTGACGAGATACTCATGGAAGAAAGCGCTAATAAAGAAGACAGTCACCGACGCCGTATTTTTACCATAGCCCATCTCCACTATTGGAATATACAGATGCCTGTAACATAAATTTATCGTCAACAAAATATATTGTAGTCGAACGTAATGTAATCAAATTTTTTTTCTGTGGATTCTGTTAAAAAAATAAAGTGCAAAAACATTGTATATTTTTGCATTAGAACCACGTCAATTTTCTTCCTTGCTCCCGCCCTATGCTTTTATAAAAAAAATCAGTCACGTTCCGGCAGAATTGCACATTCGGCCAAATAGAAAAGCGCCCCAAACAACTCAATCGATTAAAGATCCTGATTCTAATCGTGACGGAGTGTGCATTTACAGCACGTCCGTCTATTATGCCAACAATGCCGACAATACCATTATCGGTGTCACAAAGAAACACGCATTTCTACGGTATTTCTATGTTCTCTAACGACGGTTATGCTGCAGAATACACGCGAAAATCGCTGGGCCGATAAGGTAAATAAAAAGTACACTGGCACGGAGTTGGTTTCCAAAAAATTAAAGCAATATTCAGGAAAGTTTCACAGCATTCCGGTTTGGTAACACTCCACCATTATCGTTTTCGTTTGTATGGTCGGACAAGCAGAACCAGCAACTCGAGAAAGAGTCGTTAGCTGCTTGGCTATCGGTGGAAATGCATCGGAAGGAGAACAAGACGCGGAAGAATGTTCCGGAAGAGAGAAATAAGGGAGAGAATGGGGAAAAAGAGTATCAGAAGAAAGCAGCGGGAAGAAGAGAGAACATTCAAAGGTGGGACGACGACGACGACGAGTTTTAAGGATTTCGGGCTATGCACGTTTCGCCGCATCCTCGGGACTCCTGCTCTCCCGCCAGAGCATCATCCTTTCCCCACGTCCCCGCGTGCTTTCTTTCCCTTCCAACCAAAGCGTCTCCTTCGCGCAAGACGTTCGGGAATATCTCCAGTTATAGGGGTATTATAAGTGCTGCGGGGAATAAACAGCCTTAAGTGCGCATCGCGATGCGTATCGGCTTTTCCCATTACAAACCTGAAAAGACGCCGACGGTGGCCTCGGCGTTCTCGTCAACGACACACCTCCGTGCGTCTACGCCGTCCCTCTCGTCGTCTAGGGAGCATTTCCATTTTCACCTCGGCCACCCCGCGCGTATGTACCATGGCTGCGTGCCAGTCGCAGCTTGCAAATGCAGCTGCGTATCTCGGCCGTAGTGGAAAAAAAAAAGAAGAAGGACCGAGCGAGCCGTAAGCGGGCAGGTGCGTCGCCGAGGTAAAAAGAAGCGCGAGCGCACCGGGGCGAGACTTTGAAATTCGCGTCGCGGAAACCCGCGCGGCGTCTCTTTAGCGAGCCTTATTTTTCTCCATTTTTGTGTCATTTAAAAAGGGAGCATGGCCAGTCATTCTCACGGTACGTGTCGCGTTTTATAAGGGTACGTTATAAGACAATCCCGCTCTGGTTATGCAGCGCGGTGGCTACTATTCTACATTACGTCACGTCTGTCAGAGCTAACTCGAGTAACGGCGGTTCTTTTTAGCGCGATAAAATTCAGTTTCTTCATAGCGGTAATATTATTTGGGCTTAATGCCAATGCTCCACGAGGAGAAAAAAAAATGTGGGACACTTAATAAATATCTCAAAATATCCAATATCCTATACGCGAAAAGCAGTAGATTGACTCTTTATACGACATTCATGGTAAACCTCGTGCAGTTTGTACGTGGCAATTCCGACGACTCCCCTTTTCTCTCGGTCACATAATAAGAACTTCGTACGGCCACTTTTGCAGGGATTTAAACTTTCTTTTGGGCTACTTTCGAAGTACAAAGAACCGGCGCGGGCTCCTGAAAGGAGGTCGTCACTATGGGCTCGGGTTGTTAGGTGCACGTGCGATGGATAACCGTGGAAGATGGAAGGTTCGCCGGAAAAGTCTTTCGGAAGTTCGCTGATTGTATTGAGCGGGGGATGTATAATCTAATGTGGCGGCGACAGCCGAGACGTATGGGTTGAAGGCGACATTTTAGGCGAAATAAAAGGTTTTCAGCAAGAGAGCTTATTCTTATAAGTCGAAAGACTGTCTCTCGTGTAACGTCTCACGTAATAATGTCTCCATATATATATATATATATAACTGTTCGAAAATTTGTAACATATAAACTCGAGCTGATATAAGTTTATTAAGTTAACAGAACTTTTACAATTTTATGAAGAAGAGAAGAGAAGAAAGTTGATTGCATGAAAGTGTTGGAGACAGCCAGCATACCGTGACGTTATTTTGTGTGTCAAGTGTCGACGTTACTGAGACGATACACGAATGTTTTATGTTAAAACGACGGTCATAGTTGCGAAATAACCTCAGTCAGGCGCATATTGCATTATTATATAATCATGTTATCTCTACAGCTGACTCAAAGGTGCAAAGTAAAGCGCCGGAAGAGTTTTTCTTTCTATGGCGCGGATGGTACGCGAGAAGCTGAGTATTAACCGGAACGGAGGAGAGATGGCGAGGGTAAATAGCATAAGAGGAACGGTGTATAAGAGAGAAAGAGATAAAAACGAGCGAAGAAGTGGAAGAGATGAGGCCGTCACTACAAGCCGGACCTTTGATCGACTTTCTCTGTTCAATCTAACCGAGGTTAAACTTCGTTAACAAGTATGCTTCTCTTTAAGAAAATTCAATTACATTTTTCGCGATAATAACGATAATGTGATCTAACGTTCTATCGCGCAAAAAAGAGGAGCTCTTCATACATCAGAGACATCTGACCACATGCATTTTATGCGCATCTGATCACTTCGCGATTAATTGCGTTAAGCTATATTTGATAACAAACGATATTCTATATACTGTTTGATCATAGCTACTATTTTATTACATTCCTTATTAATGAACCTTTTAACAATTCATATCAAGTTACCGTAATAACAAATCACTCGATTATATGTGAAAGATATAATTACGTTATCGTTTCTGAAAATGACAATATATAATGAATATTTCCCAGCTAATAATTAATGATGCTTTGAATAAAAAATATTTGTTAGTCAACTATCGAAATTTTAAGAATAACCAATTCGAAACATAATCGAATAAAATTAAACAATTTCTAAAACTAATATCAAAATAACAAAATTAAGCTCTTATATATCAATTATGTTAAAATAAACTTAAATAATCGCTTTTTTAGCCAGAGCTGGTTAGTGGTTGCTTTCAATTTAATCATAAAATAAATCAATACTCTGCAAATGTTTCGGCACATTGATTTCGGCTATCTTCAGTGTAAACAATTTCTTCAATTATATAAATCTTTACAATTGTGTTAAAGTTGACGTATCCACCTTACATTAGTTGTTAACATTACATCAAATCGTGTGATCCAACCAACTCTGGCTCAAAAAGCGATTGTCTAAGTTTATTTTAATTAAATAGTTTCATTTTTAGCACTTAATTTTTTTCAAGAAGTTAAATATATAATAACATTAGTGCAATTGGAAAAGTATTTTTGGCCAATTTTATAAAAACTGAAATCGAAAAGCTATTATTAAGTATTGCTATGAACAGAAATCGATTTACTCACCTCACAGCCCAGCGATGCACTGGCATGTTCCAAGTTCTCCAGAACGTATCGATATTGTTGGCGTTCCACCAATCGCTGTAAAAATTCCGATCTGCAAAGTGCAGCAACTCGCCCAACAGATTAAGGAAGGAGTGAAATATCAAGTAGAAGAAGCAAAGCCATACTAAATGATTTGGTATCTGAAACAGTAGAAATTCAACATATAAGTATAAATACACTCATTAAAGTCACACGATGCCATTTTTATAATTAAGAAGAAAAAGCTTACTATAAAAAACTAATCCGCTAATGTCAAGAATAGAAGAATAGAAATGTATCATCTGGTTAAGGAAATTGTTTCATCAATATTTTATGAGTTCAGAATTTTTATTGTTCCTTTTCAAAAGAAAAGTTTCAGATGTATAATATTAGAAAATATTAATTTTTAATATAATAAGATATTAAGAACGAGATAATAAGATATTAAGAAAAAGATATTAACAAATCCATTTTCACAGTATTAGATTGTATTAGATTGTATTATATACATAAATATATTCTTTTATTTCCGGAGCATATTATAAGTTTTCTTCAATGTTATTATCAGAAGTTTGGCAATTTGAACACTGCTTATTCATATTTTCTACAGTACGCGGAGAAATAAAAAATTTTTCTAATTCGATATTACAAAATGAGATATTTTATCGCAAGATATTTAAACAGTAAATTACTTAAAATAGAAATAGAAATAGAAGACATTTATTGACAGAAAATAGTAGTACATAATTTTATATTTCTTGTTGTGAAGAATTTGCAATTATATTCTACAAAATTTGCGAACCTGAAATACGTGTAAAAGCAGTAAGGTGGATTCGAAATGCAAACAGCAAGAAGAAGAACCGCGGTTATAAAGAAGTAAAAATATTTATCAAAGCTTTTTCACAAACACATGTACATACATATGCAATGTATCATGTTTTTAATGGACTGAATAAAATACAACGCCCCATAATGACGCCAAAAAAAGTTAACTAAAACGAGGATAATCAGGGCGTGAGACGATAATATTACAGTATTATTTACACATCTACAGATGAAAGTGAGGCAACTGTATAACGAACTTATAAATTATCCCGTCTGTTCCTTTAATTACGCTTTAATGGAAGTAACTTAGACCGAGCCTTTGATCATTTATCGCGTACATAATATGACGTTATGCTAAAAATTCTTATCTATTTCATTGCAACTATATTTTCTTAAGATTCTTCCTTTTTTAATAATTATTAAAAAAATTAGAGAGAAAATAATAAATAATGTCGTGATTTTGTCGCTATATATTATTATTATTTCACTCTTTATGTTCTTTTTATCTTTTATCTCAACTTTGAGATTGATTGTTTTTCTTTACTGCGACATTCATGTCCCTCGTGGCACAACGACAACCGAAATAAATGTTCTCGCATCAAAGAAATAGCGACGAGAAGAAAAAGAAAAAAAATCACGGGACTTTAGTATCAGACAAATAGTTTCGTGAAAATTTCTCGACGGATCGCTCGCTTTCATGACGAAGAATTTCGAAGTTATTTCGTTTCGGATGCCATTTCAGGGCCGCCGAGTCGCGGTATCATCCGCTTCCACCGAGCTCTCTCACGCGAGGCAAAGGACTTAATAATGTTGCCAGGCACAAAGGTCAAGTCTCTTGCGCCGCGAGGCATTCGTGGCACTTTCGCGAAAAAAGGACAGAAAGCCCTTCAGCATTTCCTCCCGGTTCCTAGCAGCCTCTTCCGGCGTCCACATAGTCCTGGAAAACTTACCTTGGCGTTTTAATTTCGTTTACTTGGGGATGCTACCGAGGGGGAAAGAAGATGACAGAGTTAAGATCTAGAGAGAAGAGGGGAGAAAAGATAGTAAGACTTAGAGCAGAAGCCAGTGAATCGTTTGAGTCACGTCGACGGTACCACAAAGGAAAAAGCGATAAACTTTAAAGCTGCTTTTTTGATTAGAGGCTATCTAAAAAGGAAGCGCTTTCTTTTTAAGCAATTATACGAGAGATGTAAAGTCTTACCATCCAACAAAAAAAGGATACGTATGTGTACAGCGTTTCGCCGTTAGTAAGAAGGTGGAAAAATGTTGATTTCTCGAGATGTTCAATCTTTTAAATTCTCGTTTGTATCCTATATCATATCTATACATATATCTTCAAATTCCGAGAACTTTATCTCTCGGTATTCCTTGAATTTTTATACATATCTTAGTAAATATTTAGACACACATGTCAATCTTTGGATTCTTACAATTAGTTCTTTTGGAATCAAAAAGTTTACCCATGCATTATCTAAACTACAAATGTACATAATCGTCGTAATCTGTCTCTTTTTTCTTTTCTGAAGATATATTCTTTCTTGGGGGTTAATTGTATCCAGATTATTAATCAACATAGATGTTCAAGGAAAAAAATATAATACAGACAGCAGTAAAGAGAGAATCCTATAAAATATCACGATTCGCGCGAGCAGGAGAGTATTCATTCATATTGATGCGCGGCTCAAATATCGATTCCCGCGCAAGAAACGCAGCAATACCGCTCGATTCGTGCTTGATCCCATCGCCGGCCACATAACATTAATGCGTGCTTGGCTTACATGCAGCATCCGGCAGTCGATTTTCATCGATAATGCGGGAATATCGTATTACGAGGCGCGGCGAACGATCCGCGTGATTTTCTACATGCGCGTAGTACGGATCAACGTATCCGCGTCATTAGTAGTCGTTGCGGAAAAAAAGTAGGGGAATAAGTCGACCTGCCTAAGCGCGTGCATCGCATTACGTTGGCAATCGATATTTTCCATTTTCTTCCCGATCGCTGACATTACCCTTCCCTTCAACTGCCATTCTCTCTCCGTGTCCCGAGGGTGCACGACGTGTACCTGTCTATCGGAGACGTTTACGCTTACTAGGTCTGGAAGGACATTAACATGTGAAAGGTATAACCCAGTAATAACGGTCGGGATAGAGAATGCAAATGAGGGCGGATTGAATTTTTTAACTTTATCGAGAGTCAGCTATTGGCTTGCGAGTAGGAGAGTGGGGCTATATTTCACAAAGTATGCAAATGTTGAATATATAATCGAAGTTGCTGCTCAAGACTGCTCGGAAAGACTCATACTAAGGGTACATATTGATCAATTGCGAATATTTGACTACTTGGATTATTGTCAAAAAGTATCTTAGGGATAATAACATTAGTCTGATATTTCTCGTTGCCTGACACGTCAATGATCGTCAGTAACACTTGTTCCGTTTACTGAGGCGCGAATATCTTTTATACCACGTCGAAGATTACATGTCAGAAATTAGATTGTGTCCGTCGCTATATTGCAATTCTCGTGATCGATAGATAAAAGCGGCGAGTTAATCGGCAATGATGGTACCACTATATAGTCGTTTTGCACCTCGGGTGATTTTCAAAGAGATTTCGGAACGAAGCACTGACACGCGGACATATGTGCGAAAGGCGAAATCGAGCCGAGAAAGAGAGGGAACGAAAGGGAGAGAAAGGGCCTCATTGGCAAAGCGGACTGCGGGAAAATTGCGTTTTCCTATTACGGCGAGATTAAAGTCCCGTCCCGCATTGCAGTTCCGTCCTGTTTCTTCCGGTGCCACCCTCGTACATAAGAACCGCAATTAACCCACGACGATCACACGATGCCGGAGCTCACGGTCCCTCGCGGCTATTTGCGGTACAAACGAAAAGTAAGGGTGCGCGAAAGATTGAGGGACAGACTCGGTCTGGCGATCGGCAAACAATTATTTTTCTTTCACGTACGCGAGGACAAACAGAATGTCGCAGCTGTCGCAAATGAGCAACCCTTTGCTTTACCTTGGTGGAAAAAAAATCTTACTTCCACACGATGAAATTTACTTTAAGGTCGATATTTGTCTGTACGTGCGTTTTCTCCTTATCATGCGTTATTAGAGAACACGCCAGAGGCTTCTTTTTCTTGTTTCAGTAGTCAATATTAATACTGTTTCGAAACTTTAAGTTGAGCAAAAAGAGTTGTTGGATAGAATTTTCTTTTAGATACGATTTTCTTTTTTGCGTTTAAATTTATCTCAATGGATTAATTTTCTAATTGATTGTAAAAGTTTATTTTAGTATTGTATCTGACCTAGTATCTAAATTCGTTATATTTTATTGTTAGTGAATTACGGATAAAATGAGAGAATCTCTCGATAAACAATATCGGATTTTACGTTATATGTTACATCATTATATGTACGTTATTTACATTATGTATTAATATATCATATATATATATACAATTGTATTTAAGATTTTCATAAATATAACTACCTTACGTTAATTTCCAACATCACCATTGTAGTTGTGCGTCAAGATGCGTCGTTGCGCGAATCGACAAGCTAGCCAATAATTAACAGCGGAGCTTAACAATCGGATCAATTAACGTGGAGTGAACGAAAGTTCCATAACAAAACTCGGTCATGCACGACCGTCAGTCTGCTGTTTTAATCGCGAGTAATCGACATCTCGCGAACGGTCGCAACGGGCTAGTTCGCCGCGCGCCGTTATACACGCTCCCGAGGACAGCCGCTTTGGGACGAATTTATATAATTGAATTCAGTTCACTGGACTCCGCCCAGCACTCGAAACACTATGGCCGGCTAGTTCCGATCCGGAGCAACCGGGCTAACGAGAGAATAACAAGCAACGGCGAATGAACGGACGCGGAATCGCTCGAGCCGGTCTGAATGTCGAAGAGTAGCGGAGCGTGTCGGCGCGCGATGCAAGAACATGAAAATAAAAAGACACGATGAGCGCTATGACGCTCACATGAACGAACTATTGCATTGCGCATACTGTTTCATTTTTCTCATTTCTTTTCTTTCTTTTCTTTTTACGTACGTTTTCAATATGCGATGAAAACAATCATATATGTTCTTTCAACTGTAGAAATTAAATATACAAAGAATAGCTATATAGCGAGCTTGAATATCGAGAGAAATTAATCTTCTATAAATGCCAAGGTGTATATAATTTCAGATAAGCTGATAAAAAATTTTTCTCCAAAATTATCAAATTATTTAGAAGATTAAAACGATGAAGAAAAAATCGATTTGAAATTCAACAAAGAAGTTATTGTTAAAAGTAAAGGTTTTTTTTTTTGTAGACTCTATAGATTCTATAAATATGCATGACCGGTTACTCCAAAAAGTTTATGTTCTTTTAAATAAATTTTTCGATATTCACTTTCCAGCAACTGCTTTTATAGCAACAGAAAAAACAGGCGAATCGGAAGTATCGAAACAACATCTTTGGCATATCGTTGTGCATCGATCTCTCTGCGGACTCGGCGACAAACGACCTTTTTCCATCGTCGGGCGTGCATATTTCACTCGGAAGCGTCACGGGAATATAGCCGACGCACGACGAAACTTAAATCAGGAATTCATAGATTCCGGCGTACTTTCTGCAAGAGCCCCGAAGCTCTTACAGAATCTTCTTTCTGTACCCCTTCCAGACTCACTCTTCCTTGAAGAAACACAACATTCCTATTTCACGTTCCCGCGGATAGCTTATTTTATTTTCTGACGTGCAACAGATCCAACTTATCGTAAAGTAAAGATCTCTAACCGGGAACATTGAGCTAACCGTCTCTCATGCATTCTGTTCTTTTAGATAAGAAAAAAAAAAAGAAACACGTCGAAAGAACACAAGTGAATAAAGTAATAAATACAATTTGTAGCACTGCATCGACAAAATACGAACAATTATACCAAATAGCTTTAAGGATATTGAATATTCTCTACGTTATCTGTTTGGAAATTTTATCTTAAGTATTCCGGATTATGTTCCTAGAACGTTCGCACAAGAAAGTTAGCGCCAGCTTGCAAACTTATGCACAGAATAGATTTACAACGCGTTATATTAAGCGCAGCATTTATCGACGACACGTAGTTCGATACAAGTTTTCTCTGTCTCGCGTTCTGTCGAACGAGCTCGTAGTCATGGCAAAACTCAGACGGAAACTGCGTTTTGTTGCGGGAGGCAAGAGATTGAATTCGCAAATATTGCCTCGAGACTTTCCTCGTGAGAGGCGTGCTGAAGTAAAAGGGCGAAAATCTAGGAAAGTTGGAATGTATCTATGTACGCTGTTTTTTCTCTCTTTCTTTCACAAATAAAATATAAACGGCATCAATATGGCAATAAATCTAAATTATTAGCAAGAACAAAATTTCAATTTTAAGAAATATAAAATCATACGTCTTTCTTCAGAAAAACTACATATATCAAAATAATATAGATGTTTAATAATTTTGATGAATTTTTAAATAAATTATATATTATATATTCACAAACAGTAATACTTATTCGCCCTGGGGTTTATGTTAATAAAAAAATATCTGACACCTTTGAGGATATCTTCATAAGTTTCCCTCACGACAAAACTTTGAAATTGTTGACTTACAACCTATTTTGGACACACCCGGTACGCGCTTATAAATTTGCACGTGTATACATACATATATGTACATACTCACCGCCAGCTTGAGAAGACGCTCGGAGGCCTTGGCTACGTCCATATTCTGCAACGCAAACGAGAGAGGCACGAGATTATTAATGTAGAAGGTAAATACGTGGGAAACGTGCGGAGAAGGGGTGCGTTAAGAGAAAGAGGGGGCAGGAATGAGGCAGATATGCCCTAAAGCTGAATGCAAAACAAATGCGAGTTAAGAGGGCAGGTGTGAGAGGGCGAAATATGTTACCAACTACAAAATGTAACTTTCTAATTGGATTTAAGATAGTAAATCCGATAAACCATAAGATCGTCGAGGCTGAATTATTTCACATATCGCATTTGAATTGTACAATTGGAAATTCATCGAAAAACATCACAATCGGGCGCCGCGATGGAAATTTCGAGCTGTACGTCACAGCTAAATCGAATCAATAAATCATCAATTCTTTTGAATCGAAAGGATGCAGTATTTATATCTCTATACAACGTGCTACGCTTTGCTGCAGTACAATTAAAGGTTTACTTATGGATGAACGCTCACGCGAAATTAGATTAACGTCACTATCGAGGAAGCAAACCGCAAAATTTAATCTGCGTGTCGAAATGCGGTTATATGATATCGTTACTCTTCTGTTATTAATTGAGAACTATTATTTGATATAGAACTGATCTAGGTCCTCCTATCTTGTATCAATCAAGAATGCGATTAAATTTATAAACATTAGGTTCTTAAGTAAAATGTGTCTTGAATAAAAAATTATCAGTCTGTAAAGATAACTCGATAATTCAATCTACATATTTTAGATATTTAACCGGTTATTATTAGATATTTAATTAAAATTCAAGAATTAATCCTTATTTTATGATATCATTAATTATCATTTTAAAGCATTTCGATTTAATTATATTAACTTATAAAATTAAGAGAGTGTACGAGAAAATGTGAAGTGATATATTATTTAGGATATCCGATATACATTTAAATTTGTGTGTACACTGTTTCTGTAAAATATGAAATTATATATAATAAGTTATTTATGCATCACTATACTATTATATATTTTATTCTGAAATTATATTATTTTAAAGAAAATATATGATTCACAAGAAATTCGACAAAATTCAGTTTAATACGTAAACGATAAGTAATAATATCCAGCTATTCTTAAGCATATCATTAATATCAAAATTAGGACATCTATATTTATCGAAAACAGAATATCGTGTATCAAACATAATTAAATTTAATATGCGGATCCAATTGAATAGTAGAATTAATCAACAAAGTTTAACGGAGAACCAGATGTAGTTAATTCACTCATAGCATATTATTAAATTAAACAGCAAACTTTTAACTTAATTTAACAATAGCTTCTCCATCGGGCGAAGACATTCGCTTCCTTTCCCCGATATAGATTTGCACTCGGTCTATGTCGAATAAGGAGCTTTCCGCCAATGGAATTGATATTTCGTGCACGGCGCTAATTGAACACGAGGGAAGGAAGCCGTCCCTCCGGCGTTTCACTTAAGTGGCGGTTGTCGAGAGGTCCCTCCGAATGCTACAACAGGCAGCTAGCCGCGCTTGTATACCAAGTTTGCAAATAAATACCTTCAAAGCTTCCCCGCGACTTCAACACATCATTACTATGCGTATATGCACGCGCCAATGGCCGCATTCCTCCTTGAACAGTGGCATCTCTTTGTAAAAGGAATGTAAAGGGAAATCGCGAGTCTCGAAATATTTCATTTAGCAAGTTATGTATATATTTTAACGTAGTTCAATAAATTCTTTTCAACCAATTTATGTTTAAATAAAGATGTTTCCCGGTTATAATTCTTTTTTTCTAAAACTATAACTTTTGCAACTCTCTAGTTGCGTTTCTAATTTCATTTTCACTGTAATATATAAAATAAAAATTTAAATTAATTATGTATTTATATTTACTTAGTAAATTAAAAGTTGCGATAATACATTTCATTTCTCAATTTACCAGTAAATAACAGATTCAATACGACAATAAAACACGTGCAACTGGATCATGCTAATTGCAATTATCGTGACGTATTGCCGTTATTACAGTTAATATTCTGCAGCACACGCGTCGTGACAATATCATAATGTTAATTAAATTACTCGCATTTGTCGCTGTTGCGACGGGATAAACGGAAAAACGGCAAAGGCGAAATATAGAGTGACACTATTATCTAGCGATCCGCAAGTTAATGTCATATGAAACAATTAACGTATTGTACATTGTATCTGCTTGTGCACTATCAATAAATGGTACATTCAATTATTGCGATGGTTTTACTGTCATAAGTAGAAGCTTGGCAATTAATTGCGGCGAATTATCGGCTCGAAAGGACGCGATTCAAGCGAGTGGCACTAAACTTTAAAGACTACATCGTAAACAAACGCTTACGTCTCGAAGAAAATGATTTTTTTACGACAGCAACAAGTTGTCCCGACGAGGATTTCATGTTTCCTTAGTGCCAACTTTACAGCTCAGTTTAATGAGGCACGATACGTTACGCGGCTTGATAATTACGAGCCGGGAGCAAGTGGCGAGCTCGGCTTGCGCCGCGCATCTGCTATAAAACATGGCGTCCCTGCGTGTAATTGAACGATTAAAAGAAGCTTCTTAAGAGAACGGTGGTAGGAAGATTTAGGGGACGCAGAAGCAAGAAAAACAATCGTTAATGAAAAAATTTAAGGCGCCATTATCAATATAAAAGCACTTATATAGGTGCTTCGAAAGAAAAAACGAGCTAGTTGAATTTGTATTCTCATGAAATCACGGCACCCTAAATGATTGCATTCCGACTGGAGGTGCGAGGGTACTTGGTGGTTCGAGAGAGCCTTCGCGAATGAATAGCGGCACTCGAGATGCAGACGAAAGAAGGGGAAAGTGAAGAGCATCCGAGGGATCGAAAATAAAAGCGGGGTAGATTTTCCTCCGGACGATCACGTCCGAAACGTCTCACGTAGATATCCGAGCCACATTTCTCTCTTTTCTTTCTCTTATTCCATTTCTTTCTCGTTCTCTTTATCCACTCTATTTCCGCTGCGTTTGTGCAACGCGGACGATCAAAGCGTCGGTCTTTGAATGAAGAGTAAAAGCGTGCGAGAAGAAAGTTCTTTTCAACTATGCATTGCGATTATCATACGTATCGTAAGAAACAATATTTTTTTTACAGATGTACGAATGATAATAAATTAAATCATGATCGCAAGAATGCCGACAATACATCCGCTGAATGTTAATAAATTAAAATGAGAAATCCGAATTGAACACGAAAAAATATCTGCTAATATATTTAAAACTGTGGAAAGTTGAAAAGCTATAATGCACTAATGCAGTTCAGAAATTTCTCTCTTTTTCCCCAACACCTCCTTCCCTCCTTCATCTCTTTTCCGTCATCTTTATTCGATGGTGATATAGTCGAGCGTTGCCATCCTTTTCGCAGCGGAATGAAACCGAACGCTGCTCGTGGCACTTCAACGAATATATACGTTGCGGAACTCCGGAATGCGAGAGAGACTAAAAAATAAAAGAAATAAACGCGCGAAAAGGAAAGGAAAAAGTGAGAAAAAATTTCCTCGTCGTCGTACTGTCGAGGAAACGAAGCGACCTCATCCGATCCCCCCATCGCCGCTAGTCGCTTCCTTCGCGCGTCGTCGTTTCAATTAGCGCCGAGAGATTTACGACTTTGCATCCGCGAACATCTTGTCCTGTCGGCAAGAGTCCTCGAGATACTAGAAATTCGCTCCAGACGGATTGAATCCCGGTTGGTTCGACAATGGCGCGTGGCGAACGAGAGGTACTTATGTAGACATCGCGTCACCCTTTGGCCGAAAGGCCGATCCTTTATCACGCATGCAGATGCTTCGGTAGAGGCTTAATAGAGATTTTATAAGCGAAGCAGAGCGAAGGGCGAGGGACAAGCAGTCGATAGAGATTCGCGAGTTTTTCTAAACCAGCGAGTTCTCCGAATTAAGTTTTTATTGACATTGATGCGATAATGCTTGGATGATCATTAAAGGACGTTATTACGAGGCAAATATTATAATTACAATAATCATGTAACTAAAATAATTATTAAATTGAATCTAGATGTTCGAGCATTTACTTATGGAAACTCCGAAAGATTTTTCTTCAAAGAAAAAAATTTCATGTCTGATTTACTATGTTTAATATTAAGTAAGCTTCCAGAATATCTATTAAAAACATAAAGAATAGTTTAAGTGACGCTTTTAGCATCAAATGAATATCGGTTCCTATGCCCAGCTCTTTTTAAGCAAAAAAGCCTGTTTTTCGGCGAATTAACGTCTGGAGATATGCCTAGAGTTGAACTCAACTTCTTTCTGGAGGCAACCAAAATATTTACTTCGATCTGACAACTTCCAGAGTCGCACTTCTAGACTATGCTACTGGAGCGCAGCGGAAGACAAATAGGATTAAAAGGCACTCGACGTGGTCTTAAGTGTTTCGTGCCGAAGCGCCGGCAAAAAGGGGTTCCACGGACAACTATCCTCGCTGCTCTTCACTCACAAACGTCTTCTGGTACCAGTTAGCAGTCGAATAAATACCGCAGTCTCTCGTCCGCCGGCCCCTTTTCTGACGCGACAAACAGGCCAGGGAAAAAATAAAACAATAACTAGTTCGTGGGGCGGCAATGATTCTCGCGAAAGCCCAAGACGATTGAGTCTCTTTCTTACAAAGATCTCAGTTCCTCCGCGCCCTGTTTGATCACGAACGTTGGAAAATTGAAATGTTTCTGCAAAATATTCGAAATACAATTCGCGTCCGCTTTTCGTCGTCAGTTAAAAGTCAAAGAAATACCACCCGAGATTCTTCGTCTCGATAAAGATACGCCGGCAATAAAACTTCGCTTCGCTTTTCGGTCTTTTAGCGAGAACGTTCCGCCGTCGTTACACGTTAAGCGGCTGGTTGTAATAACGTCCAGCGAGCGGATTTCCAAACTACTTTGGAATAACATTAAAGTCTAAATCCGACAATGTAGTTAGTCGAAAATGGATTATATAGCATCAAAATTCAAAAGTTTCTATGTAGATACAAATTTTAAGGAAAATGTAAAAGTAATATTTACCAAAGAAGTATAAAATCTACAAAATTTGATATACTAAAACGTTGATGAGGAAGATTAAATTAAAATGAAACGTGCTCGCACAAATTTATCTAATTCAAAGTTTAAAAGAAGACTGACAAAAGCACACTAGATCGCTCTCGTAAAAATCCGATTCTTGAGTCACGTGCAGCCTCACTGACGGTTTTACTTGTTAGCTGTCGCCTCGACAGCATTTTCTTTTTACTTTGCCTATCGCGGCGGATCGGAAGAATTTTTGCAGCGTAATATAATTCCGAGCGGGACTTCCGTCCGGCTCTGGCGAGCGTATATCGGCAACTTCGATACAAGAAGGTGCGATCGGCTTCTGGTATTCCGCGAATTCCGCCTCGACAACGTTGTCAAGTATCTGGAATCCTGCCGACGGGAGAAAAAACGAGCAATGGTCGAATGTCGTGCATGCCGTGAAGCTTTTCTCGATTCGTCGCTCCTTGACCCTCGCACCTTTGTGAGATTCGATACACGAAGAAAATAGAGATTAAAAAACATTAAATTCGCGCATAAATATTAAAATTAATTAGTCCATTCTAATTGTCTGTGATTGATCAAATTTTCTAAAAGGGATTCTTCTAAAAAAAAATTTTTTTCTCGAAGAATCCCCTCTTCCTTCTCTCTTTCTCTTTCCATGTACATAGATTTTTGTGAAATATAAAATATATTACGTATAATTAAAATTATATTCATAAAAACATAGTGTGCGCATTATCCGATTAGAAAATCAATATATTGTATACGTGCCATATATTCCGTCGTAACCACTATAAAGCCGCATGCTTCTCGAAGCAGTAACCATTTGCGACGCACTCCCGAAAATCCTTTAAACGTTCATCCCTTTAAGCTGCAGTATGCCATGAGCCGATAAGCTAAAGCACGATGCACCCTCTCTAGCACTTCTTGATCACTCAATCGATCCGCAAAGCGAAATGCCGCAAAATTCTACAGGCAAAAGCCACAGAGGAAAACCGATGATTTCTTTATGTTTTCGTGACATAATAATTATTCGTGAATAACTATCGTTGCATGACAGATCGCAATTACGATTTTTAAACAAATCTATAAGACGCTAGTACAAAATAAAAAGATAGAACGAATGTAAGAAACAATGACAGAAACGAGATAGTAAAGCGAAACTAAATAAGAGACGGACAGTTACATTTGGTGGTAATTGAAGCGAGCGATGTTATTGCACGAGCAAAAAAATTGTTCGTGCAGAAGCACCAACTGTCACTAAGGAAGCGCGGCACGATGGATTTCTCAGCGCTGGAGGGGTTAATCGCCCACTTGCCAGAGGAAATCGCAAGGATTTCCGGTCGCGAGCGGCGCGGCGCGGCCCGTGCCGCCTTCTTATCCATTCATTCCGCCCTGTAAGAATAACGAGGCTCAGCCTGGAGCACGCCAGTAAAAAGTGATTACCCTCCGACAAGCATCATCCGCAGTTATCAATTTTCTTCCTTCACGACTCGCAATCCGGCGGAAGCAATATCCACGTAGATTTCTTAATCTCACGATCTCTCTCCTTCCTCATCGTCCCTCCTCCCCTCCCTCGCCCAACATCCGCATCGAACGACGACAGTGATAGACCACGTTGAGCTAAATCGAAGAAAGCGAATGCCGTCTCTCAGCGCCAGCTGGACGCACGATCGACGACGTGACTGTCGTAATCGCGACTCGCAATTATCAGATCCAATTTGTCGCCGAGCGGAGAAAAAGAAACGGCGCACGGCGAACGAGCGCGGCAGCCGATCGAAGTGGAGGAGGAACGGAACGGTCGAAGGGGATAGTTTGTCGTCCGGCCCCTATCCCAGCATTAACTTGCCTGCAACTAGCGGCAGTGGCAATTACTTTGCGTTCGGTCGATACCGCGATCTCGAATGTGCCACTGTCGGCGGAGGGACGAGGAGAACGGTGGAACGTCGCCATCGCCTCGGTATTTCCAGAGTGCGTCTGGGCGAAGGCGTTTTCTTCGAGTCTCTTTGGGAAATGGAGGGCGGATGAAGGGAGAAGAGGGAGGATAGCAAAGGGAGGCGTCGAACGATTTGCAGAAGCAATTTGTCCGTGGCGCGAAATCATGCGGCCGGATTCCCGGGGCTGGTTCCCCGCTGAGTGGCTCGCGTTGTTCCCGATTCCCGAGACGATGGAAACACTTAATAATCCTGCGTGAGATAGCCCCAAATGCGACTATTGCGACCATGAGACGACGTCAAGGAGGAACCACATCGCTGGGCTAATCGCGAATGCGGAAATTCCAATTAGCGCCGTTACCGAAGGGAACAGTTGCCACTCTTTGTAACTCATTGCACTTAATGTATCTGTAAACAACATATGAATACGCGGGCCATCACAGATCGACTGTAAGCAATTCAAAGAAATTGCTCTTCAATAATGATACAAGCATGTTTTACTTAAAACATATATAACGTTGTTTACTGTAATTATTGTGTGTTTGTACGAACTAGCGGACGGAAATATTATTGACATATCATATTTGTTTTATTATAGCTATTTTAATTATACGGAATGTACGTGAAATACCTTAATTAATTTTTAATCATACTGAAAGCTAAAATTGGAATTTCTGGTTTGAATATGCTTTAAGCGTTACACTTGTTTTGTGATTCGTGCTTTGTTAACTTGTTTTGTTGTATTTGCACAAATGATTGCAAATCAGAAAGCACCCTGGATTGATTAAATTTAATCAAAAATTAATTGCCTTTCCATTTCTGCTCCCAGCTTCTATACCGAATGAATCAACTCCCGGTAAAAGAAATGCAGTAAATATAGAGTAAACATCATCGATGTCATTTCATTGGACAGCTTGCATTTGTGAGCGTATGATTTTTTTCTTAATTTTATCGTTACATCCTGTAGTCGGTATTAGTACGAATGACAGAATTATTAGCGGTTCTAATCCGGATCGATGGTAAGATCCGGATTTTCGATAGCATTATGTACGAAATATGGGCGTAACTGGTGAACCGCGGACGCCCGCCACGGATCAGTTGTGGTTAAGCGCAGCCACGTAAAAGGTCCCATTTAAATCCACGGGCCTCTACAATACAAAATTCCCGTCGTTGCGGCACATGTTCACGCACCCCTTGTTACTGTGCGATCAAAGCTAACGAGATTAAAAGTATATATAAATATCAATATTACGCGCTCTTCGTACTCCTCTAATTAGTGCTTTAAATTGCCTCCCCCTGTGTGATTCCTATTATCGGGACAGCTTATTTAATTAAACGGTTCGTTATTACGCTTCATCGATAGCGATTAATGATTGGCTAATTAATTCTTCGCGCATATGGATTTTTTAAAATTAATTAGATGTTTGCCACAATTTCATTATATATGTCTCTCTATAAAAAAAAATGTAGTAAAAATTATGTCCAAAAGAGAAAGAAAGAGAGGAAAAAGTTTCTTGTTCAATAAAATATGAATATGTTAAATAATTTATTATATATTTTATTGTTTGAAATGATGAAAAAAAAGTTCATCTATGATTTTTTAATTTATTTCTTATCAGAAAGAAAATAATTGTTACAGGTAAGCTCGGTATTACGCACAAATATTGGAGAGTTGAAGATTTAATCCGAGATATTTGAGCGAAATTAGAACGTCGTTAAAAAGCGACGAAACTCGTAATAAATAACCGGTGATAATTGTAGATTCCACGAATGCATTTAACCTTTATCACACCGACAGGACATCGCCCGACTACAAGTAGAAATACGTGGGATATTTGCGACGAAAATATCGCTCGCGTCATCCTCGCTAGGACATTAAATATAACTGCCAAATCAAGGCGGAAGATTTAACTCCATGTGAGATAAAAAAACTGATGGCGCGACTCGATCATTATTACGACGTAAAACGACATGCTTCTGGCGCGTTCTTTATGCCTTCTCACTTTCGCTTATTTTCATCGAGACCGTCACCGTATCGTCACGAAAATAAATTGGCTATTATATTGTTTGCGCTATAAATGTTTCGTCGTTGCGACGGACGGAGACACTGCGAAAGTTCTCGCGACGAAGTTATTAACATCTAAGATATATCTGCGACACCTTCGAGCGAAATATAAACGATAAAAAATATACTTTGTACGTGTCACCGAAACCCTTATTTTCCTTTCTCTCACATCTGTTTAGCATTTTAAGAAATACAATTTACATCGTGCCCGTGATATTATGCAATGTTATGTCACAGACGGATATATTGCCTACACAAAGGGGAGCGAGGGGACGGAGGGTGCAACTTGTAACAATATTACTGCAACTGTGGCACATGCGACAGCTCCCTTTTTCCTGCGTATTTTATCGCGAGGAAATTCGGTAGAGCGGGGATACCTGTTTGTTCGGGGTAGTGCAGAATTTGCCGTATATTTGTGTGTATCGAATTTCCTGGCGGGAGTATTACTCGAAAGATTGATCGTACCTATTTGGCGAAACCAAATTACACTTCTGCTCGTCTCTCAGCCCCTATCTTACCAGCTGTTTCGCTCTCGTGGTTAGCCCGATTTATTTATGACCAGCACGATAAATAATTAGCTTTCATAATAAAGCAGGAGATATCCGAAACATCAATAGATCATTATTCACATTGTTCGAAAATAAAAGCTAGTAATAAGGCGAACAATGTGTTGCGCGTTAGAGAAAATTGATTTATCGAAAAAGTTTAAATGGTCTTTCCTTCGCAGATTTGACCGATTTAAATTTTTTAGATTTAAAAATCGGAGCAAAACTGGGTTCGAAAATATCATAATAGTGCAATACTTATATGAAATACTCACGCTAAAGGGGATTAATGAATTTTTCACGGAAGGTATCATCCATTGTTGGAAAAGTGACATCACCACTTGGCATCCTACGAGGACCTCCAATATTCGTTTTATAAGGAACCTGTAAGTTGTATTGAATAAATTAAATAAATAAGCGTAAAAAATCCTATCTTAATATTAAAAAATATGATTTTAAAGTTAATATAATTATTTCGAATAAAATTTTTGATATCATTAAATTTTTTAATAACATTTAAAGTTACGCGCAAAAATTATGTGCATGTGTTTAAATTCTAAATTGTATATTTAACAATGCAACATATATTACAGTGAACGAAAAGATATATCTTTCATTGAATTTGCGATCGTCCAAACTAATTCGCTTCCATATGATTCTATTACATTGATCATTATACACATCTATTTGCTTTTAGATTTTATCCACGTCACAAATCGATTTTCGACCAGCCCTATGAATTTCCATCCCCATTCTCGTTATCCTCCCAGTCGCTCTCTCGACCATAAACCGCTTCTCGAAAAATCGAAAATACGACTTTTGAGTGCTATCGTGTGAAACGACATTCCCATTCGGCGGTATGTCGTCCGAGTTTCGTTTTCGACAAACTGTCGGCGACAAGTAAAGTCTAGATGTATTTTTCAACAAACGTGGTTGCACGGAAGACGATACATAGAAGGAGAAAGTGTATAATGAAATTGATGCGAACAACAATGTAATTAGAATAACAAACTTGGAAAAAGATACATTAAGTGTGATCATTCAGTTCATTAAGTCTGATTCGCTCAAAAACATCACATATCTTTCAAAATAAAGTATTCAAGAATTATAATTAATATTAAATCCAAATTAAAATTTAATATGCATACATTAAACCAGTTATTTATGAAGATATTTAATGTTAAATTCCTTATTAAAATATCCTATATAATAATTCACATTTTACTAATAATTTACGTGCACATTATTTTTGTAAAGTATGTATAGTAAAACATTATTAAACATATTATATGATTTGAAGTTAGGAATTAGCAAAGAATCCCTTCATTGATTCATGAAAATTCCTTGCGTATATTCCTGTGATTAAATTATTATTCACAAATGAGGGAGAGGCGCGGGGAGAGGAGGAAAAGGCACATGAAAAATAAATTCAAATCAAATTTCTCAAACGAGAGATCTAAAACAGAATCACACAGAGGCTTCGTCCAATTTCGACTTGCACGAATAATTCATATTCTCGATAAAATCGGACGAAGTAAGAATTCTCTTTCTCGCAAACCTCTCTTCAAAAATTTTCTTCTGAGAACAGAATTCATTCGCTGGAATCTGAGTTTCGTAAACTGGCGACTCCGACATTTGTTGACATTCTTTACGAAAAGAAAATAAGACGTAAGATAGAATCGTGGGGGATATGCCATGGTGAAATCTATACGAGAAATCTGAGAACGGATTTATACACCTCACGCAATGTATACGCTCGCGCGACCGAACTCAGACAATATCAAGTTTCCACTTGACTTGTTTTCCGATCGAAGTGAACTCGGTAGTGTTCTCGAGACATATGTAAACCGAAACAAGAATATGTTGCTTCAAAAAAAGTCAAATAAAAAAAATCCATTTTAAAACACTGGGGAATTTATTACATAATTATTTTGAAAGATACTTGTTTCGAACGCTCTCATTTTTTTCAACGAATTTACAAATCTTAATACTGCGACCAATTTCAACCGAGACGAGAATAAAATCTTAGATGATTAGAGAAGATATTTCTGTTACCGTTACCATCTCAAAAAGGATCCATGATTATCATCGTGGATCAAAAACACTCTTATCGTGGAAAATACGCCAGTTAGAACCTTCTGTTTTCGATAGAAATCACAAATATAGTTTTATGCTGAAATATAGAAATTGCAACTCCAATTCATTCACCTTTTTCGGATCCGCTGTGTTCTGGGAAAATTCAGTTCGTAGCACAAAGTAGGCGCCAATATATAGTAATAAAGATCGCCGAAGGTTAGATTGTCAGGATATTGGACCAGTGCATTTCCGCGGTCGTTCATTTCGTGCTCAAAGTCAGTGACGTCATTTGTGCTTTGTTGACTGCCGGAAGCTGTAACAGAAAGATTTCGTGCGTATATTAGCTCGCGTTAATTTTTATTGCTATTATAGTCGTATTAATGGAAAGCCAAATGATCCGCGTAACGGAAAAATATCTTTTAACGCTTTTTATTTTTATAAAAAGATTGCCTTTCTTAAATCGATACGCAGCACAGTCGGCAAAATGATTTAGAAAGATACAAGATCCCAACAAATAGAAAACATGAAACTTTGTTTAGGAAAGCTTTGGCTTCCAAAGAAAAGGTTGAACGATAAAAATCATGAAAAATACTAAAAAATATATACATCTTACCAAAATGAATATTCGCAATATAAATGTTTTAAATGCTTGCTCGATCACAATCAGCAAAATTAAAGTGAAAGTTTCTGGAGAATCTCAGAAGTTTCATGATTATATCTCTCCCTTTGTACAATTGCTTCTCGAGTCTCTCGAGTTCTCTCCTTAAGCAATGAAACTGATTCAGTCGCGCGATCCGTTCGGCCGGAAACCTCGGAATTTCTCGGCGTTGCGCTAGGCGCGCGGATTCCCATCTGCGCGTCTAATCTCACCCCGACGCCGAACCAGTAACTGATAGAATCCCCTCAATTATCCAAATCCGATGAATAATCCAATCTGGAATTCAAATAAGCCCAGGTTGCGCCGGTACCGCGCTGCACTGCCGCTCGAACTCGACAGCGTCCCGGACTGGCGTCGCGACACCCAGAGTTGTGCTAGTCGCGGCACGCTCTCGCGACGTCGATCGACGTCCATGTCGACGAACGGCTTCAAGCGTCGTTCTGCGACTCTCGTAATAAATGTAGAAGAATTCGACCAAATTAAATTCCTCGCGCCCCTTTTTACTTTGTCGTGTCCCGTCCCTCTCTCTCTCTCTTTCTTTCTTTAAATAGTGAAATAAATGTAGTTTGTTCCTTTCCTTTTCTCTCGCGTTGGGAATCCGTCGTCACGCGGGAAGACGAAGCTTCTGTTACGGCGGCAAAACGTCGCGACGCACGTCAGTCGTTCGTGCAATTGCTTACGGAAAATCGTAAATTCTCCGGATGATTTAAAAGACAAAGCGGGGAAATATTATAATCGCCAATAATTATAATTAACAATATATTTTTATATTTATGTATAGTAATTTTCTGTTTAGCTATAACAACTATACATTTAAACATTCTTTTTATAAAAATAATTACGAGGAAATTAGAGAATAGTATGCGCAAAGAGATCTTGAACGAAGCACACTGCGACTCACATGTTGTTGCACATATGTTTGTCAGTAGAAATAACGAAATTGCGACGTGATTTGGGCGAACGGTCAAATACATGAAATTAACGAGTACACGCTCACGCAGAAGCACTCGGAAACGGTTTAATGATTCGTTAATATTCCATGTAAATTCGTTTGATCAAGCCTGTGATCTTTGGCTAGTAAACCCTCCGTCGGCGGATTATTAATTAAAAACCATTCCCTGCAGTTCAGTTTGCACGAACTTGTATTTATTCGAAGCATTTCCAGTTGATCAATTCAAATTCTTAAATCTTTTACCAATTTTCATTTATATGCAAATTACAAATTATAGCTATTAATGTTGCTCCGTTCATAATTGCGCTACATATTAATTATATAATAAAAAACTTTTTAAAAAAACATTTTGAAAATTTCGAAAAAATGAAAGATTAAAAAATTTAAAGCATTTTTACATTTAATTAAGTGTTAAGTCAACTAAATTCTAGTTTATAGCCGTATTTTCAAAGTACGACACAATCAACTTTACTCATTCTTAGCGACACCTAATTCATTTGGTTCAGTAATTATGTTAACGAAATAGTCGACAGGATATTCCAGTTCCAAGGAAATGTTCCTTTGTTTATGATGAGGCAGACTTTGTCTCGACATTTCGTTGACATATTCTTGATGGAGCATAACGTTCCTTATCTCACAATATAGCTGAGAGGTGACTCAGCTGCTTCATAGGGCTTTATATATTAGAGTGCCATACTATTAACAACGCATACATGATACACGGTAATAATTATACATTGTATATATAAAGCAAAATCATCAATAAAGTAATTAAATGTTTTCAAATACTGTCATACTTTGGATTACCTGCATTGTTTCATTTGCAATCGCTATTACAAACATCCTGTACTGCGAATTTCAACATAATAAATAATATATACATATAATAATAATAAATAAAATATATTGTATATATTTATATTTTTAGATCTTACTTTAAATATTTCTTTCAAACTGCTCATTATGATAAAAGATAATAGTCAGCAAAAAAGGTAAAGAATGTGTTGCAATATTTTTTTGATCGAGGGTCAACCTCGCATTCTGCGATTGTTCAAGATCCGCCTATATGCGCTCTCAGGATCTTCTTAGTGGCTCCTATCACGTCCGTGGATGGCCGCAAAAGGATGGAAGAAGATCGGGAATCGTAGTCGTCGGAGGGGGTTAAATCTCATGGGGATGCGGCGGGCTTCCGTTCGCGACGGGTGTAATTTCTATTTTTTTCAATCTCGGCCCGAGGGCGTCTCGAGGGCCAACGTAATTTCGTCTTTGTGCCAAGGGATGCCTCGCGCTTAAGACCACCCTCGTTCATATATCTCGAAACCGGCACGGTGAGCGAAGAACGGCGAAAAAAGGAATCGATATTGAGGGGCAGAGGAAGCGCAGGGACAGAAGAAGAGACAGCATCCTTACGAGAACGAGAAGTCTCACAAATTAAGCACCGACGCCACCGAAGAGGAAGAAGAAGAAACTTTCGCCAATCAATACGATTGCCTGCGATCTTTGACCACGCAATCCTACAGACTCGTAAATTGTCTCGTATCCTCGACGGCACGCGGATCTAAAACGACACTGACACCCACTTTTGCTTCTAATCAAGTACACGCTTAAATCAAATATTAATTCTCTTCCATTTATTTCAGTTTGTTTCACTAACTCACCAAACAACACTTACTCAGACATCCAATAATTGTGAAAATGAAGTATTAACAATAAGTGTGCAAGTTTATCTAATTCAGTCATGAAAAGTTAATACTTGATACATTATTATTATCGCGAAATAATCGCGACTCAATTTTCTAAAAAAAAGTTCTTTATTATTTGAAAGATATAAAATATATTTATAAGCTAGTATAATAAGAACGTGTTAAATAAGATTTGAAGCATAAGATCTAGCCTTTTATAGGCGCCAGTAAAGAGAAAGCGTTCCGGCTTCTTTCTGGGGCAAGCGACCATGAGAAGCTTTATTTCTTGCATGATCGATCGAGCCGTGACGAACAAAAAACGCGAAGGGTGCACCACCTTCACGATACATATACGGGATTACGTTACAGGCTCCGCGGCTGGTTCTACGTCGTCATTACGAGACGTAATAATACGACGTGCCATAGGAGTCCGGGTTAGGTGGAGAGGGCGAAAATTACACGGCGTCCGTGCGCGCACTAGATTACACGAGCTCGTGGTCGTAATAACGGAGTCCCGAGGCGGGCTTTTGTCGATTGCATTTGTCTATCGATCGATCGGCCGGTCGCCATCACGTCGCCCCGCGATGAGCCCAGTGAGAGCGTCGAAGCCGATGTCGTGCGAACACCGGGTTTCGATAATTATATCAAACTACGTCACTTTTTGCACCGTAATTAGGACGCTCTCCGATGAGAGAGAACGGCGCGGATCGGTCGAGCGGATAACGAGCTAATTAGCTACGAGCGAAACGAACGCGAATACACCCGATGTCCATATCGGAGAATATCCATCTTAATTTTCGGTGCGAAACGTAGCGTGGTCCCCGAATGCCGGCGAGCGCCAAATCTAGAGGAAAGTTGGAAATTGTTCATCGCCTCGCAGAAAATTCTCGCTTCGATGAAGCGTGAATACCTTGCTTATCGCGCACTCGTATTTTTGTAATCGGCAGCACGAGCGTACACATGCACACGCGAGGCTGCTCGGAATTGCTTTTCCTCATGCTCTAAAATCGAATAAACAGCTTTTTATCTTTCGAAGTCGATTAGAATGAAGAAAATAAAAAAAAAGCTCGACAATTTCAAATAATTCCTATCATTTTGACGATTAAAGTGTTCCTGACGATTTTTTTTCGATACGTTCGTATAAAACAAATTTCGTCGCATATATCATCGCGCGTTTCGCCCGAACGCGATTGAAATCCGTAGCGATCGACATATGTACCAATCAACTCTGTCACGTCACGGTGTGTAGAACGATTGCGCAATCATGATTAAAAGTGCAAACGTACCGGCTCGACGTTTTATCGTATCGGCTGCGAAGGGAGAACGAGGGAAAGGGTTAATACTGCGCGTGGTGAATTTATTGGGGGGAAAGATCGTATAATTTGACTTTGCCGGTCAGAATAATCGATATACCGTGGCGCGTCCGACACCGGAAACGCCGACACGTCTGATCGGCAGAGTTTAAATTGGCTGGAAATTATTTTCTTTCTTTATCATCACGTACGTGTATGTACATAGATACAAGCGTAACCCTTACAATGAGACACACATATAAACGAATCGCATATACGTGCGCGGTACGCCGCGACGCGCCTTCAGGAGTGGGCAAATACCGCGAGTGCAGTGGATTACCGATTCGTACGTGTTTGCACTATTTGGATGTGTGCATTACCTGTAAGCGTATATGCACATCGACGTACGTAACGATGAAGATTTACACCGGTCGGCTCCTATCCGGAGCGGAAATCCGGTATGTTTGACTCTAGCGGCATCGATGAGACGTATTACAGAGCGTCGTGATGTTGTAAAAAAAAAACCGAAAAAATCAAGGTGTACAATGCGCTATAAAAAATAGTCACTCGTGCGTTGGAAATGAATATATATTCTCGCGCGCGGCCATTTTTTGTTTTGATAGCGAATCGCGCGCGGATTGTATACATAAAGTAAATAGTAAATCATAAATTGAGTACGCAACGATGAGAATATCTCTATTCTTTTTTCTTTAGTTCATATAAAAATATTTAATGAAGATTAAATATATTGATTGTTTACGAGACGGTACGAAGAAAATAAGTCAATATCGTATAATGAGATATAAGTGAAAAAAATTATATGTGCATATTTTTATATACTCACACTGAAGATTATTACAAGATAGCTGACGCCTCATTCTGCCTTGCATGGTTTTCTTCTTGTTGCTTAAGCGGCACCACATGTTCACTTGTATGTAAGACCATAACTTCAAAAAGAGAATGGCGTACAGCATACACACGTACATTGCACCAACTGAAACAACACACCGTAAAGCAGTTAGTATTAAAAGTAAACTGTTTTAGGAATCGTAAAGTTAATATCTTTTTCTCCCGGGGTTTCGCGCATGCACGCGCATTCGCCATTCATTATAAATCTCACTTAAATTCCAACGGGATGTACCCCATCCCCCCCCCTCTCTTCTTCCATATACAGTTCAACATCGATCGCCACGAAATTTCTCTCTTCCGCGTGAACGGCTGCGTATAGCGATCGCAGATCTTTCCGCGAAACCCGCGCGAACAGCAGGCCGCGACTTAATTATCGACGAGTATCATCACTACGATCCTGGGAGTGTCTGTTGTTATTATTATGCGGTGCCAGTAACCGCGACTGTTGGAAAACTGCAGACGCGATGACGAAGGCGACGCCGGCACGGTCCTCATATTTTCCGATATTTTCATCGAGCGTGCCGGCGCGGCGGTGGCCTCCTTCGCGTCCCGGATTGTTCGTATCTTAATTAAATCGCACCTGCTACCAAGCTATCCAGATCCCGCCGAAGTGGCGAGATCCCGCACGGGTGGAAGGACATAATTTCAACACGGAACGAAACTGTCCCACCTAGCCCTTTCGCTTTTGCGGCGCCCCGTCCTACCTGCGTCCCAACTTTCATTTACCTGCGCCAGCGCGCAGCGGGTGTCGCCGAAAATTTATATCCGTACTGTGCTAATAATTCTTTAGGGGCAAGATAAATTCGGCAAAATACATCGAAAATGAAAAGATGAAGCGTCAGATAACGGCATGACGCTTGACAGATTGACAGAGGGAAGTGCAATGCTTCGTTCGTTCCGCTGGAATTAGTTTGCGGACTATCGAGCAGGAAAATAACAGATAAACAAATCGTTGATTACGTGCACGTAACAATCGGCGGCAGCGGCGGTGGCAGCGATGGCGCAAATCACAATCGGCGAAGCGATCGAAAGCGACAGCCTTTGCCACAACGTCGACGGGCTCGACGGCGATAATGGGGAAACGAGAAAGCCCGAAGCAAATATTACACAGCGATGGTATCGTTCGTTAATGTATACATGCTCGTCGGCAACGCACGAAAGCGCTAAAGCGTTTCCGCGAAATATGCGCTGATGCGTGTATTTGCCGCCCCCGTAGGGCGATGCAGTGGCATGCTAGCAAAACAGCTCAGGCACACTGCAACGCAATAAAAAGGGGGATAGAGCTGTCCTCCGGGTACATTCTGACAACTCGAGAGAGAGCTGTCCTCGCTCTTCATAGTTCTTCCTGTTTTTTTTCTTTCTGACGCTTCTCAGTGTCGGGCAAAATGAAAAATAAAAAAACGGTAGTGTTCGATTTATTATTATTAAATAAAGTTATACGTGTCAATATTCGTAAAGTGGGAAACCTCCTAATACGTTAAAGTGTACATGAACCCTCCGGAGTCCGCCTCGATCCCGCTCGACAACTCCCGATGCATTAGATGTTCAACAGTCGAAACGTGTCTCGGGACGCGTTTTAGTGCGCCGCTCGTTGCTGCTTATACCGTTTATAGCTTGTCCTCCGCACGAGTATTCGCCCGAGCACACCGGCGATGTCATACAGTGCGTATCGAGTGTTCGTACATGCCGAGGTAATTGCCAAATGTCGTGACGTGTATACATATACAACGCGTATATGGTCTGTTGCAAAATGACACGATAGCTTCCACCACAAGACTACGATTTAGCTACAATAGCTTCTAAGAAAACAGTCCTATTATTAATGAAACATACTATAAAAACATACTATAAAAGTATCGTATTAATTTATTGATTTTAAATCAATATGTATTTATCGAATATTCAAAAATCACATGGATTATCTCAAAATGTGAAAAGTTGAAAAGATAAGAAAAGATGTAACTAAATGCTAGATTTATTGTTAAAAATATTGCACTATTAAAAAAACGGTCGTGCGTAGTTTTTCAAAAATTAATATCCGCTTGTCTCGTTTCAGACAGAAGGATGTGTTTCTTTTTGGGAGTATCGGAATTAAATTCGCCGATTTATCTACGCTACGTGCCATTCCAGCAAGTTATTTAGTGCAAACGTGACGGATATCCTTTGAGCGTCTCCGAAAGGTCCGATGAAAAATCGGCGGAAAATTACTTCTCACTCTCTGCGAAGTCATTAAACTCGCGTATGTCCCACAAAGTATCGAGTCTATATTTCATCTGGTACAAAAAAAAAGTCGACGAAATGTCCTGCCGATAGTGGCGAGCGAGGCTATCGCGCCGATACATCCTGCACGGTCGAGGCGAATCGACGGAGGTGTATTGTGCACGATAGGGGTGACGGTATCACGCGTGAAAATAGTTCCTCAATTTTCCACGGCAGTTCGCCGAACTGAGAAATTGCCAGTTCTCACCGGTGGACCATTGTCGTACATCGAAACCCACAATTTTCGATCTCGCCATCTCATTTTCGATCCTTTTTCTCTTCACGAGCATCGTCTCAAGAACTCGCGGTATAAAACTTCCAAACAAATTCGAGTAATTGTAAGATTTAACATATGAATCATTAATATATATAAAAATTTGGAAAATTTAGGAGAACGCTCTGAAAGAGTTTTGAGACTTGATAATAGGCTTAAAATTGTAAATTAGAATTTTCTTGTTATTTAAAAAAAAATATATAAAACTTGGCTATACTTCTTTCATTAATTTATAATATTTTTATAAATTAATAATATGTAATTTATAAAATTGTTTTACCTACATGTTTGTAAGATGTAAATTCATTTAATATTCGTCCGCGATGCAAAGGAATATTTTTATATGACACTTGTATTATTTTTCATTCCAAGTACCACATGCTATGAAATGTTACAGTGAAGTAAGAATTCAGTTCTGCAAACGTCATCTGTCTTTGTTTCGCGCTCGCGTTGGCGAACTTTTTAGACATACCTCGTACGAGGTTAAATTAATGTCAGCTCCCGAACGGACGGAAGAACAAACAGCGAAACACAATTTCCAGCGAGACCGCGCTTGGTATAACATTCCCCGGCGAATTTCATCGTGCACGCTTCCGTGCGCTATCCTGGGCAAGTATAAAAGAAGGAGCCAGATCAATGATCAAGACTTCCCCTCACACAGGAAACACTCGACGACACATTTTCTCGTCTGCCAAGTTCAAGTATCTCGGACTTGTTCGCTCCGAAGTGCACGTGAAAATAGTTTCTAATCAAAATGCATCGATTCACATCAGACGTGTCAAGAAATAGAGTAGAAAAATAACAGCAAATACTATACTGAACAGATTTCTAGCAGGAAGATAAAAGAGATATGTAAAAATAAAAATTATTTTTGTTATTTTAGTTTATTATCTTAACACGTCATTTCAATGTGAAATTATTATGACAGTGCATAAAATATTTTTAAATATGTTAAAAATATGTAAAAGAAGAGAGACACTAGAAATATTCTTAAAGGAACAAAAGTCATTCAAATATTGGAATGTGAATCGTACCACATTCTTTTCTTAACACAAAGAAGGAAATGTGAAAATTCCAGATACAAGAATTCTCCATAAAAGATTTTTCCAAATAAAAACCTTTGAAGTATTCAAAGTGAATATATTTCAGTTGCTCAAGTATAAAATGAAATAAGTTGAAATTGTACAATGTTATATTTTAAGATTATAAAATTTAAAAGCTGTGTACTCAATTACTAAACAAATATCAAGTTGAAATTTCTAGCAGAAATATTAATACATATTACCACAAACTTATTATATATACAAGTATTAATGAGATTAAAAGATTTGTACTACGTAGTATTTTCTCTCCATTGCTCTCGCGCATTTCTTTTCTCTTTTATCTCTTGGCATCAATTCTGTTGCATTTTAAACGCATTCGATGTGCACGCTACTATACATGCAAATATATTCTGATACATGAAAAAAGAATCATTCGATTAAGATCCATCTTCACGCGTCAGTTAAACAAAGCAATCTGCTGGATTGTTTGATGACGAGCATAAAAATGTGTTATAGATTATATGCTTCTTAAAATGTATTTGCTGTCGCGATCTTTCATTCTTTTTATAGCATCGTGCGTGTATCCAGTGAGCGAACACAATAGGATCATGCATGAATTTATAGACGCGCGCACGCGGTACCAATCTACAATGAAACACGCTGAAGAATCTTATCGGAACAGGTAACTCGTCCTTACTGGGAAGCTGTATTTCGTTCTTCGTTTTTTCGCGTAATACATTGATTTCCAATTTGGCCACTATTGCTCCCTAGAGAAGCTCTTTTACTTTCCAGCTTGATCCTTCGCTCTTTCTCCTCCTCTTTTCTCCTATTTAAATGTAAAAAAAACTAGGAAACGCATCGAAAAACTAAGAATATAGGTATAAAACCAAAAATGTATATATTCCAACTGTCGTATAATACGCAAGTTGAAAGTAAAATTGTGACCATTGAATTTTTTCTTAAGAAAAAAGAATGCCCGGAGACTGATCCGATGTTTCAGCGAAATTAATTTTCCTATCCGCTGCGCGCTGCTAAATAATATAGTTCCCGACTTTTCTTGCACGGAACAAAAAAAAATATCTGTGGCAATTTGTAGTATTTGATATGCGATGGGAAACGGCAGATGAACGAAGACTAGAATTCATTTCCGTACGACTGCGTATTTTGTGTCACGGCGCGGAAACCGTACCTGCGCGCGCGCGCATCCCATTTCAGAAGCCGATATTCTTTCTCCCGTCGATGTAATTCGATTAATTCCTTTGTCAGGCGGTATCGAAGCCCGCGTCGAGGCGAACAATGTTACGGCTGCCGTGCGTTTCTGCATCGCGTGCGCATTGCACTTGGCGTGACAACACGTGGATGCGGAACTCCAGCGTCCGATACATTTCCGTGCCGACGCTGGCGTATAAATCGATGCTCTCGGAAAAAAGGAAGCGGGAAAGGGGATGTAAAAAGAGGATCGAGTTGTCTGCCATGGCGAAACGGTATATTTCTGACGCGATCGTAATCGGAGAGTACCGCGCTGCATTTTCGATTCTGCGCGCTTGCCGTGTGCCGGCGCGTGAAAATTTGAGAGCCGGCGAAAAGCTTTGCGTTTCAAATTATGCGATACGATAATAGGTTCGATTTCACATGTAAAATGTTAAATTTTACATTAACAAATTCCTGGGGATCTTTAGGAAATGTTAACAAAATTGCGATTGCAATGAAAAGATACTAATTCAAATACATAACTTGGATAATTATCAAACGGGAGTAGCTTGATTGAATACACAACAATGTTGTGCAACATCCGCTGTGAGTTTCTACATTTTCCGCCGATTTACCAAACGATATTGTCGCATATCGGCACACGTTCTCTGTATTCATTATCACCCGTATGTCACTGCTTTTTCCACGCTGTCCGATAATTACCAGGCTCGTGCCATTGTCGAAGGAGTCTAATTTAATGCGGTAGCGTGAGTTATCTCGTGAATTAATTTAATAAAACAAAACGCAATTAACGTAGGCGCTCAACTTCCGTGAATGGAGGCCGAAATCAGTTTGCCGAGTGAAGTTACGTGTTACAAAATTTCGGCATGTCGAAACTTCGCGATGTTTGGCAGGCGTATAATTATACCGGTAAACGACGGAGCGTATAATTTCGCGCAATGCGTTACCGGGAGCGAGATGTGTCACGGGCATGGCTCGAAGCCATCTCGATGGAAATGGGAAAGCAACATGATAACGGTACTTACAACTATATCTTGCATTGTGCACAAAACTACTTCATACACACCTCGCGCAATTTCAATTCTCGATTATCGCACCTAACATGCTGTTGGAAAACTGATAAGACTTTTGTGAATACTCTAATGTCCATTTATAAATATTCTGCATATAAATTGCTACATTACCTAAACGTCAATAATTCTAAACATTTTTTTAGATTCATTCAGAGCAGACAATAAATTTTATAATACGTTTATACATGCAGCTTGTTATCGACATTTAAATAATAAATTGATTTTTACACATTAGCGAGTATCTGTCGATCAGTATCTCAAAGAGAAAGATTTCATACACAGTTGATTACAAATAATCGATTATCTTTTTTTAGCCAGATTTAATCAACGACTGCAACCGTGCATTTTCGGCAAATTTAACCAACATGCCAAAATTAATCCTAAAACGCATTACGCATGTTTGCAGTAATTTGTTTGCAAACGTAACTACTAGAGGCTGAAAATATGATATCGCATCGGTCAAATGTTCTTTTGCGTTTGAAATATTAATTCTCCATGATTTATTCAAACCGATTTTTCACTGGCTTTAAATAAAATCCCGACGAATTATCCAGTTGAATGTTTATACGCAGCAATTTGGAAGAATTCCCATCTGCAACGGCTTCGATCTCGAAGGAAATAACTCTCGGGGGAAACTTTGGTTATCAAATAAATACCTTTCCGTCTTTCCGTTTTTGCTTGCATTATAAGTTACGTAAGTTATAATGGATAGCACGCGCGCGCGCGCGCACTTTTATCGTCACTTAAAAATATTATTCCAAGTGCATATCGATTATAAGACAATCTATCATCGGCACGAGCGGCGCATTCTGTGCTACGACCGCGAAGAAGTCACAAACAATTTGCGACGCGACGTAAGTTTCTCGCTCGAGCGGTGCCATGCGGGTGGCAAAGCGCGAACTCTTTATTTTCGACGATATCCGGTCGGATGCGAGCGATAAATTCTGTTCCCCGATTTGCCGTCTCGGGGGCCTTACCTTTTACACTAGCAACATATATTTCGGAATCGATCGTAGCTCGTAATTCACCCTACACGCGTAATTCCCTACTTATGTCCTGACGATTTCTTCGCCCGCTCTATCGTTACCTCCCGATCCCTCAGAGCCGTTTCTGATTCTGGGACGATATCCAGTTGGCACGGGGGTATAATCACCTCGCCGGGTCGCCGTGCGTGAAGAAGGATCTTGGCAGACGGCACGCATTCGTTTCACGCACGTCTACACACACGTGTGCGCGCGAAGTTACTTGCTATCGAGACTTTCAATTGGTTACTCCACGAGACTTTCCGACAGAATAATCTTTCAATATCTCAAATGGACTAAGGATAATAATTGTCAAGTATCAGCGCGATTCGACAATCGAGACACGATTAATTGTAATTAATTCTATTGTGGACCATTATTCAATCAATTCTCATTATTCACTCTTACTAATGAATTTGTAATTTAAATATATAAAAGAATAATATACGTATATTATTCCACTATTATGCAATTCATACATTCTGCGGCATTTCGAATAACTATAGTACTGAAATAATATAGAATTGATACGACTCTCCGATACCGACTCTCGCAACATGATATTGAGCTTCGATTGTGATATGATATTGATAAGAACACGCTCTTCTTGACAATTGTGCATTCGTTTCATCAGCGAGTGCATACGTGCATTACCGAGAAAAGGCGAGATATCTTTTGTCGGGAAGTCAATAATTGCAGAATACTAGATCGAGTATGTCCTTTTGCAAGGGAGGGGTGTTTCTCCTTTGACGGAATTGGCATAAAAGAAAGTCTCCTTGAACAACTAACGCAAGAGCAACAAATTTGTTTCCATTCTCTCCCTCCCTATTTCATATCCCATATTTTCAATCTCCGGTCGAAATATTATTTTTCTGTGATTTCTCGGCACGAGAATCGTTACAACGCGCTTTTAGTCTCGCACAAGCAAAATGTATAATATAATATAAAATGCCATCCATTTCGCGTGTTCACAAGTGTAATGCTATTTCCGCTTTCAAAGAAACGCTCGAATATCATAACTGATCGATTAAAAGCACCACAAAATGCATTGCCATTATAACATATTGCTCAAATTAATCTCCGTACAACTCAAATTAATGTCGATGTATAAAAATAAACGTAAATAAAACACGAAAAACTTTACAGTTATTTAATAAAATGGCACTTGTCACTACATAATTCTTAACAAAATGTACACAATGTTCACGGCTGTTGATTGGAATGAATAATAAAAAGACGTTAGAATGTACATCCGAATCGTTGGAGTGACCGCGCTCGTGCATTGTTCACGCGACAAATCGTGTCACGGCTTGGCTGCTATCCGCAGGATCAGAGACACCATTCGATTCCGCAGCGCGAAACACTCACGGTACGACGTTCTTGGCCTGACCCGAAACCCTGCGGAAATGCGGGCTATTCTCGCGCGAGACGCTCTCGAGACATCCTCACTATGCTACTGCCTGCCTGAATGTTTGCGGCGGAAAAGAATCCTGTAGAATTCGCGAGGACAGGCGAGCGGCATCCGGCCGCAACTCGCGGGGCACGCGCCGGTGCAACATTGAAACAATCCGCATGAGATCCTAATTAAACTCCTGAGATTCGAGATTTCAAGGGATGAATATTGAACTAAGGAATATAGGGTAACTTAATAATTTATTGTTAGATGTGACCTCGTACTTCGTACATATTTCATTCACCCTGTGCTTATTCTCCAAAATATCTCCTTCCGGATTTAATTATATCTATCAGATTTCGAATCTCCGCGTGTTTTTCTTATATTTGATAATATTATGCAAACGAGTCATGAAACCTGCGACCTATCAAATAACGACCTAAGAATATCGAATTCTGTTAATATCCTGGAGAGAGGAACGACGAAATTAAAATTCTCTGCTTCCGTAAGGTATTGGTGTGATATCAAACAACGTAATTCGAAAGTACGCAATGCCGTAGCTGTCGGTATTAATATTCCAGGATTATCGCGGGCTACGTGTACTGGAATTTCGACGTGCCTCTCCGCGACATTGCGTCGCAAAAGCGGGTTTCCCTCGGCAAACTCGAACCCACGAAATCCACCAGCGACTCGTTCATTTCCGCAGAATTCCCCACGACATCGAAGTCTCCGTTGTAACGTGTACAAGCATGCTGTTCTCTCCGTTCGCATTATCCGCGCGAGAACCAATTTCGTAGCCTAATTTTAGCCGGATTATCCCACGATAACATCAGTGCATTACACTCTATATTCAATGTAATTTTTGTGCTACGTTGTACGAAGTAAAGTTTTACGCTTGAAAAGAGCGTTCGATTCCTTCTTCCACTCTATGAGACATCAAAAAATTTCGAATTTAAAAATTAAATTATATTATTTAATTTAAATAACTTATACAATATCAACTGTAAAATTATTTTGCAACTTTCATTACCAACAATTAAAATTAAAGACTACGAGACTGGAAAAGTAGACTTAAAAGTCAAACGCGAAGATTAAAGAATAATGGTAGACAAAGAGAATTTAGTTAGTTTTCTTCTTACAAATTAGATGGAGATCATCATTTTGATTTATGATAGGTGTTGTACGCGTGTGACATCACGTGTGCGTAGACATCTTCTTCACACTACCCAGCGACATTTCACGCTACGTCGAATCTGCTGCTCGTTTGAAGTCTACGAAATTGGCTGCGCATCTCCGTTAACAGGCTTCTCCATCGTGAGAGACGACGGGATGAATTCTTGCCCCCCCTCCCGTTTGCCGCTTTTTTCTTCTCCCATTTATTTGTATGTATATATGTATATATACATTATATATATATATATATATATATAT
>VBVR01000201.1:0-66367 GCA_011638315.1 Tetramorium parvispinum | reverse complement strand
CCTGCCCCCCTGCCCCCCTTTCCCGCCTCGTCCTGTCCGCGTCCCGTTCTCGACCCGTCCCGCTCTCGCGCACGCCGCGTCGCTCGCGCTGTCGTCCTTTTCCGAGAAGGAAGATCCGCTGCGAATCCTCTAATATTGCTCCTGATTCGCCTCCGCCAGCTCGTCGCACTTGTCCTCTATGTCGTCCTGGAAATTACCGTTATTACCGTCATTATCATTAATATAATTACGTGACATCTAAATCTACTTGCAGGATGTACAACGAGCTTGATTTGAACATTCTCTCCTCGTGTATCTTTGATATCACGTCATTTACGATTCTATCGAAAAGTACTCCGCTTATTGAATTTATATACTAGCTACACAATATTAATTGAGAGTTCACGTGGAGAATTCTTTTATATTGCAAGCTAGTTCTTTTATTCCTTTTACGTGAAAAAAGAAATGTTTATTTCACTTCTTCTCTATTTCTTAAATAGTAACATTTTTCGAAAAAAAATAATTTACGCGAGACGTAAGTTTGCCGCTCATGAGTAAATATAAAAGTTAAAAAAACAAAGTAAGAAATTGTTCGCATGGTCGCTAGAAAGCATATCGCAATTAGCAATCTATTGCTATTTTAAGAACCAGACTTATCTCATTGCCTGTCTAATCGTCATCGCTTACTTTTTATGCGCAGTTAATTAGCGAACAAAATAAATCACAAATTCCACGATAATTCATGTGTGTAAACACATTTAAATATCATGCAATAATATAATCGTGAAATTTATATCGAGATACTTGCAAAACAATTTGAGAAACGTATACGTCCGCGTCTAAAAACTAATCCGAGCTTCCAATAATCTCTCTCCGCGTAATAAATTACAACAATCCGCAGACTTTTAATTATACACTGAAAAAAAAATCTGGTTAAAAATGGACGAAGAAAAATCTTGTAGGCGTGATAAAATATTCTGGTTATTATAAGTTATAAAGAATTGAATTCTATTATAATAACCAGAATATTCGATCACGCCTACAAGATTTTCCGATTTATCCGTTTTTAATCAGAATTTTTTTTCAGTGTACATCTAAGAAAAATAATTCTCGAGAAAAACAACAAAAAAAAAGGAGGCGATACCTCGTTGAGCTGCAGGCACTTGCCCCATTCGAGCAGCGTGATCTTGTGATCGTTATTGGAGTCGCAGGAATCGAGGAAGGGCGCGATGCAGTGTTCGAGGGCCATCAAGGGCGCCTTGATCGGGAAGAGCTCGTGCCTGGACACCGATCGGTCGTGCGGATGGCCGTCCAAGTCGCACCACTTCCAGATGGCTGCGTTCGCCCAGCGCAGGGTGTGATTGGTCTCGGCCTCGCGTTGCATCTTCAGATAATGCGACGGCAGTTCCTGACGGTCCGCCAAATCGCGCATGATGTTGAACAGCCAGTCGCGCATTCGCCTGGGAAAGTCGGCCATGTCCTCCTCCTTGCACATCTGCGTGCATTAAAGGGTTTAGCGTATATAATCGTATATCATAAAAAGCGTAATCGAAAGGAGCTTTGAAAACTTCACTTTTATCATTGATAGTTATTTTTAATGTCATTTTCAGTCGGGAATCACTGAGGTACGGTCAGTTATCAGGCGGAGAAAATGTTGCTCGATTACGGTTTATTGAAAATAATGTATGGTCTTGCTGCGTGTGAGAAGCGTGACGGAATGATACTCACAGGCATCTGTCGGCACTCGCCATAATATTCAATGTGGACATGCAGATAGTCGGGACCCCTGCACCTGGCATCACCGGTGTCGCAGTGGCAACGAGCCTGATAGACCTCGCAGTCGCTGCCGAAGGTTTCATTGTAGTTGGTGCAAACCTTGCGACGCGGATCGACCTCCTGGTTGCACAGCTCCACGCAAACGCACTCGGCCGTGCCCTCCTCCGTGCTCTAAAATCGAAGAGATTTCACTTTCCTTTTTATTCCTATTCCATCTTAAAAAGAGAACAAGATCCTACTTTGAAATGTCAAAATCTGTCAAGACTATTACTTTCTTTTATTACCATTTGGCATTTTGTTACATAATTAAATATTAAAACAAAACACTAAAATGTAAGAATATTAATAAACAAACATGTAAATTTATAAATCTTGGCATAGAGATTCAGAAATTGATTCTGAAATTTCAGAATAAATAGCATGAAGCGTTTCCAGGCTACCTGTTTATTTCTGGGCTCATTAAATTAGCGTGAAATATTGTCATTGATTGTATTTATGTATATATGCAGCAATTATATAGAGCAATTATCTTTGATAAGAGAGAGTTTTCTTCTCGATGACGAACCTTGCAAATACGACCAGCGCCACAGTGTTTGTCTATGCACGGATCCTGAAGCAAACGCTGCTGCTTCGATCCAGCCTCGTTTCTGCCATTTTCATGAGTGACCTCAGCCTCCTCCGACGTCGCCGCCTCCTCGGCTATTTCGTCAGCCTCCAGCATGTTCATGATCTCATCTTGCACGGGTGCCTCCGTCGTAGTCGTACGACGCCGTTGTTTCCGTCTACGCTGGAAACCGATTGGTATAGATTTCAATTAATATTGTTTCTTTTTTTCTTTCATCGTATTTTGTATTAATATGATATAACATTAATATTTTAAACAAAACGAAATGTGGAGTAGAGTAAGAATTACAGAATTTTTGATAAGTACTTCTTTCGTTTGTAATTTCTCTTCCGAAAGACAAAAAAACATTGAGAATATTTCACAATATTTGAATTACTCGACTCTGTGATTTTTTCCTGTAATGTGTTACATTTAATTTTACGTACATAATCAATGTTACTACTGTATAATATTTTACACCACTTAGATACAGCGGAATGCGAAAAAGAATTTACGAAAACATATTTAAATTTAATCTAACTTTTAATTTAGTAGTTTTAATTTAGATTTCTCTCGTTAAACTTTTATAATTTTGATGGAATCGGAAAAAAATGGTGTGGTAATATATGTATGATATCAAATTAAAAGACAATAATACCTGCGCGGACACGTCCACTATCAGGACCGTCAGAAGCAGCGCGACCAACAGCAGCTGCAGCTTCGTCGACATTGCGATCTCTGCGACAAATCAATATGATGAGTATGTACGAGACGCTTCTCTCTTAAAATAATTGATCTAGAATATAGTGATCTCAATCTTAACGAAGTTTGATAGCATCTGGAGCAGTATCGTTATTATTCCTGACACGTTCCCGTTACTGATAATTTACGAGCCTCGTAAACTTCGACCCTTCCCCGTTCATTGGAGGATACATTACATCTTCGCAAATCACTCCTGAGAAGTTCGGCTCAAACGTGTAATGATCAAATTAGCTATCGCGATTCAAGGAAAGAGGACTTAACGTAAACTATTTTCGTCCTCCGCTTCTCTCCAAATAAGAACCTGGAAACTTGGATTGTAAATCACGAAAGAGAGAGAGAGAGAGACTTATTTGTCGATCCGATACCATCGCACGAGTGGGAGTTGGCTGAAAAACTTTCGAACGCTCCCGAATTCTGTATGTAATGCCGCGAAAGCAGCGTGTCGAGTGGAAAAGTTGAGATTTTTCTCGGAATAGATCCAAGTCTCTCGGTGCGCCGAAAGGGGTTAATATCCCCGAGCTAAATCGGGTGCAAGCGGGCCTGAAACGTGTAAATAAATCAGCCATCATTTCTCGTGCGTAATGCTTTATTTGCCGCGGCGTTTCTAACGTTGATGTCGGCAAGACGAATCACGTTTCCTTGCGACACTCGTGTCACTTTGAAAAATCGACGATGTAACACGAGTACACGCACGCATGCACGCACGCACGCACGCACGCACCGATCAACGCGGGTCAACGCAAGACCAGAGATAAATCTCGCGGGACCTTAATAGGAGCAACGAAGCGATAACCCAGATACTTGAAAATCAAATCGCTTCGGATACACCAGAATGAATCGCAATTTCGTTACGACGACGCCTTTTCTTCGCATGCGATGTGACGTCTCGTTGCCTTTCGCGAATGATACAATCGGTTTATGCGTTGTCGACTTCATTTAATAACGACGAAGGACGCGTGCATATAACGTAGCGTCAGCGATCGGTTGCCGCTTTCGTCAGCGATGAAACTTGAACACTTGATGAAATTTGTGCGAAACTCGCCTTATAGATTAAACAGTCGTGTAATGTCTGTAAATCTAACGCAAGCAGCTTGACCAAATATCATTTAATTTTAAATATTCTTTAGAATGCAAATATTGCATAATTAATAATTATAAAATGGATGATTTGAAGCTAACTCAGTTAGGATACGTCAACTCGTAAGATATACTGAAAAAAGGATTTGTAATTGTAATTGCCAGAATTTAATTATTAGAAATGCTTTGGTAAAATAGTGCCAAAATATTGACTAATTATAATTACTTTATTTAATTGATTTAATATTGGACAAAATTTGTTTAATAATTTAGCTAATGAATATTTGACAACTATTTGTTATGAAATACAATAATAACCATTAATTTATCTAATAAATTATTTAGCAAAAATCCATGACTAAATAAATTTAATAACTATTATTTATCCCCTTTTTCAAATTATAGATATGAGATTTAGATTGTTATTTATTTGGACTCTAATTATATTTTTCAGTCGTATTGATTTTTTCTTATCACAGTTAATTTATTGTTTAAATTATTTAAAGAGTAAAGAGCAGCGAGAATAGACTCGAATAATACATACATGAAAATTGCATTCTATATATGCCACCGAAACGTAAATATCCCCACAATATAGACGTTTGGTTAATAAAACACCAGCGTTTCCTGTTGTGTGTTGAACACATTACTCGGCTTATAATACCGTCGAGTGCTCCGCCCGATTGCTTTTACGATTCGAGATGTCCGCAGTTCGTTAAGCCGACGTTTTCAGTCAACTCGTGAATTCGAAGAAATACGCCATTTTTTCGCCTCTCGCTAACGTAGGGGGATCATATGGTATAAATAATCGGAACCAGATACAAAATCAATGCGATTTGTACATATGTATATTGCATATAGCATATTGATATCATGTGTCCATTTTCGTTAAATTGTATTTCCATTTATATAGATCAATTTTTTAAAACAAATTTTATTGAAGAAAGAAATTAAATTACAAAGTAAAAAATATGTCTCTCAATCTCAAATCTCTCTGAAATTCAAGTAACATTTAAATAACCTTAAATATCTTCATGTAGCAATAATTAAAGAATTTTATCAAATGACTTTAATTAAAAATAACAACAGTCCGCTTTGTAATTGTAACTTCTAATTTACCAATTAAATTTCATTCTTATAGTTCTTTTCGTTGCTAAATAAAGCCATTGAATCAGTCATATCAGTCACAGAATATACTTTCGGAGAAGTTAATCTTATCGAGCATTTGCGACTCTGCAAAAAATTGCGTAACATTTCTTTTCGACCGCTATTAATGCGTAACCGCGTAGCCGGGTCGAGCGGGAGGAGAGTAAGAGTTTTCATGTAACGGGTTAAGGTCTTGAGTCTTCTGTATATGGAGAACATGCCGGTCGCGATCGTTCGGCGGTCGTCTCGGTGACGAAGTGCGTCCGCGGTGTGTCGCGCGGTTCTCCGGAAACGCTGGTTCTCCAACGGGGCCGCGCGCGTAGGAATCGCACGCGCGGCACATGGCCCCTTTTTTTTATCACACAGTCCGCCGACGTGGGCGAGACGCCTCTGCAAGTGGACGACAGGAACGAAAATGTAATTCCGAATAAGAAAAAAACCGCGTTACGCATCTTGCACGCAATAACCGAGTTTGCACATCACGCGAGCCGAAACGTGGGGATTGATCAATATATGCGCACGCGGAACAGATCCTCTCCATCATTATATTTACATTTACACAATCGAGCATCTAACGATGTACAGAAAAAGAATTAGGAGTAGATACATTTATTTATTCCAAAGTGCCGTGAAATAAAAAGCAAACTGCATGCGTGAATAATTGTAGAATAATAGTGAATTTTATTTATTGAATTTATTAAAATTAATATACATAGACAAATATGAAATAATTTTTATTTTTCGAGAAAAAATAAATATATGCATTATGCAGACGATACAATAAACCTATTATATTGATAATATAATAAGCTTAGCAAATTGTAAATAAACGTTTGCATGCTCCCAGCAAACACAATATTACATGTAACATACATGTTAGTTTTAATGTCCGACTTAATAATGTAACTGGTATATAACATGGTATGTTATATACCAGTTACATTGTTAAGTCGGACGTTAGAACCAACATGTATGTTACATGTAACATTGTGTTTGCTGGGCTGAATATTCTATCTAGAACAAAATAATGTAAATAGTCATGTTCACGAATATTTTATTTTCATAAACTGCCATCTATCTAAGTCAGTCATTACGCCTGTATAAAACGTCTAATCCCATAAAATTGGGGACGTCAGAAGGAACGTTTCTTCCCCATCTATCTTATGTGCCATCTCCACCAACGCGGAATTAAAAGTTAACTAGTTTGCAGACGAGATACTCGAGCTGAATGCGTTGATTCGATTCATCTCGTTCAATTTGCTTCTCGACGAGCGGAAGTTTATGCGCGACTTGATATTATTACGAATAATAAAATGTTATGGAACGCGTATGTATAGTCCCTAATGGAAAATTGCTCGTAAATTCGTTTCCGTAAAATAATCTCAAGAGACAAGATCGTAAGAAAATGTAACACGAAATACATTGCACGATGTATAGCTTGATTAAAAACTTTCCGAGATAAGAACCATTTTATTTATAACAACCATTTTCATATTTCTATTATTCATTTTTGCCAAGGAACAATGTACATATATGCGTGCGTTCCTCTTAAAGGAATAAATATTTCAAAATAATACGCGTAACGTCTTCTTATCGATTTTAGTTTTGAACTCCCGGGATATCGTGCGGCATAGTATCGCGGCATGGGAAGAGGTCGAGTGAATGGTCTTGCTGGAAATAACAAGTACAGAGCATCACTTCTATTTTAAGTTGCCAATAGAAAATTGCGAATTTCGTATTTTTAATTTATTGCTTGTCACGACTGATTTCATTTCATTCATAACTTTGCTGGCATTTAATAACTGATATAATGTGACTTTCAACATATAAGGCGACATTTTTAATCAACGATCGTAAGACATAATGGTAATATTAATCTTTTTGATAATCTTTTTCTCAATTTGCACAACGATAGTCGTCTAGATGAACAAAGGATGTTGATTTCCGTCCCAGAAAGGACACGATTTCCGAGAAATACATGACAAGAGATAAGTGTTAGTTGTGAGGACGCCCACTGATATAAAACGTCCATCGTATGCAGTTCTGCAAGTGACTCACATTAACGCGTGTGTGAAAATTAATACAGTTGAGACACTTTTATTACGGCAATTTCATTTCGAGTACATTATTTTCATCTCTCGCAATTTATTTTTCTCAAGTTTTGAAATACTTCTAATCTAATGATAAAAATTGACGACGTAAACTCGAGAGGTAGAAACTAGTTTTTGAGAAGCTCTAAAGAAATCTTATTAAAGTAAAAGAAAGAATCATTCATGAAAAAGTTTCTCGATGAAAAAGACTCTTTTACAGGTTTGAATTCTACCTACTGACAGTCTATTTATTTCACATTTACATGTTTACGTGAAATTATACTTTTTGCAATTCAGACTCGTTCAAATGTCTACTTATTCTATAATACGAAGTCGTTATTTACTCACAAACATTTAAAAATAATTTTCTTATCGAACAAAAAAAATTTACATATCTAAATTAGAAGGAATGTCCAGGAATGTTTAACACCGTCATTTGAAAATAACAATATATTAAGATTGATGAAAGAGATATACAAAATATTTTTAATAATCAACTCGATCAATCTTTTATATTGTGGAATATAATAATCTATTTAAATATAAATAACGATTTGTATATTATATTAACTGACAAAGTTAATAGCTAGAGTGTAGAAATATTTTAATGTAGAGTTATTAAAAATAATTATATGATAAGATGATACGAAACAGAAAATCACAAGGCGACGCGAAATAGAAAATTACAAGGCGACCATACCTCGCGTTGATTTTCCTCGCAAACTGCTTCTGTCGTTCACTCAGTCCTCTTTTTCGGTAACAAGATTGAGAAAAGAACAGCCCTCCAAATCGGTCGCTGGACCGGTACTGACTGCGTTCGCGAGGCATATCGCGCCGCGCCGCGCCGCGCCGAGCGGAACGCGCGGCCGGAGAGGAAAGATGATCTCATCTCTCGCGTTTTTCTCTCTTCCTACCCCCGTTCTGATCTTTCCATCGCACGCATATGCGTATGCCCTGCCGTTGTATTCTTACGCAATGCACACGACCGATCGTCTCGGCGATATTTCGAATATTTTCGTTTGTCTCGACGAATTTCGACACGGACACTCTCTAGAAGAGTCGCTCCGTCTTGCAATCAGAAATTTGGGTCAAAAGAAGTCCAATGAAGGGTGGCATCAGTTCGACAGGCGAATAAACAAATTATTTGTTAATTACATCTTCAAATTCGTTCTGTAAGACAATTATATTGAAATTAGGAATTTATACGTTGTAATTAAAATATAAAAAATCGGATAATCAGACATATTTTCAATCGCGGCTTCAACATATCGATCGGCAACTGATTGAAAAATAAGTAAGATAAGAAAAAAATAGTCTGTATTATATCTATTTCCGCTGAACTTCGCTCGCATTCGAAATATAACTTTATGTAAAATTAGATTAATTTTGCCGATTATATTCACATTTATACTCGTCGTATGTTTTGTCAACCGTCGAATGCTTATGAATTCACAAAATGTTCAGCAGTTTCGATAAAGCCGATTACAGAGGAAATGTGACTCTATGAGCGAAACCAGCTAATAAAGTTCCAACCAAAACAGGTGAGCGTGCGATAAATAAAGAGATGCTATAATAGGGGTTGGTAGTATAAGGTAAGTATATATATTATACTAAATGCAAAAAGTTACAATACATTTGATGTTCGTTTTTTTCCACTTTTTTTTCTTCTTTAACATTAATCCTCTCCTCCCTCTTTTATCGCAGTAACGTCGTTTTTTTTTTCAATTAGTTGTACACACAAACTGGCCTGGCAGACCGAAATAATAAATGTATGCTACAAAAATTCATAACTTATCCATCGCCGTCCTGTAATCGTTATTACATATAGTTATTTGTGTTTCCTTCATATCCTCTCTCGTTTCCCCTTCGTTCGTTATTATATTTATCTTCATTACTATTAATATTAATAGTTACTTAGAAACGAAAACATTCACACTAAAAATTTGCAGAGCTCTCTTTCAAGTTATGTAAAGCGAATGATCTCGCGTAACTGCGGCTTTGAACACGTTGTACTTGAACACACGGATATGCACATGGATAAGGACGTAGTGAATTCAAACGACGTGTGAGCGTATGGTGTATAGAATACTTTATATTAGGTGGCACGCGAAAGTCGGAAGTCATAATCTGCGATTTCAAATATTAAACGACTACATCGCTCAGCTTAAAATACTTTTTCTTCTCTCTCTCTACGTCTGCACAATGCATTGACTGACAAAGAAGAATCGTATGCATAATCGGCCTTAAGTTGGGATAAGAATGACAGAGAACGGTCTACCGTTTAATGTACAAGAGGATCTAAAATGACAATTCTCTCTTAGCCATACAAATATCCGTTTAAATATGCTCTACATATGTATACAAAGTTGAAGCTGCTGAGCTTCAATGTCTCAAAGTCCTCTCTTTTTCTAGTGTCACATTTATTTCGCACATACCATGAAGAGGGAAACATTTTATCACTGCGGTATTAATTTAAAACTCGTTTAAACCGACAAGTACATTTGCTAAACATAGTGCAAGTCACTTTTGCAAAAATCTTAACTGAGTACGAGCTGTACCTAATATCACCATGCTATATTCGAGTTTAATTCTTTCTTTAACACTGCCATAGTACGGTATAGTACGTGCACGATATTTTCCTTGGGAATTATGGCACTTATATATGAATGCCTTACTTCAATTCGTATTCGTCATTTGTAAGCGAGAGATAAGAGTCTTAATTCGTATCCGAATGCCACGGTTTCCAAGAAATTTCGGGTGAAATTTCAGTCCAAGTGTTAAACGAATTTGTAATAACACGCGCGTAATTTCAATGGGTTCCATTTGGTATGTGTTTTATATGGTTTTAAGAGGGATGTCATGTAAACGATATAAATATTTATTAATAATTTTTTGAAAATACAAAAAAAAACATTCTTCAAAGATAATTGTTAATAGGTTTAAGTAAATTGATTTTTTTACATTAGAGAATAAAATCTGATTGAATGAGTAACATGAAATGGACTATCTCTCAATTTCGCAATCCTCTCTTTCGTAATCACATAATACACACGCAGTATTTTGCCGTAAGGAAGAGAGAAGTGATAAAGTGCTCCATCCTGTATATTTCTGGTTGAGATTTAATGACCAATTTTTTTTTAACAATGTTAAAAGTATGCCAATTACGTGATAATTATCAATAGTAATCCAGAAATACATTTCCGCGCGTTACTAAACTAACTTATAAAGAAAAGAGAGAAATAGGTCGAACTTTTGTTATATCTTCTTACGTAGAGTTTCTTTTTTAATACCTACAACAAAAATATAGATAGGCATAAAATTACGAGATGTTACACAATCCGACAAGAACGTATATTAGAGATGTTATCGTTAATTTTATTCGGCCTTTTTCATCTTTTTACTACGTTTCGAAAAAAGCAAATCGCAGCCACGCGAAACCTATATCTCTTTATCCGCGTCTGCTTCAGAGCGGCCGCGTTATTATCGCCGCCATTGTCATTGTTATTATATATTATTATTGTCAGTCTGTCATCGTTATCGTCACCGTCATCGTTATGTCGTCAGTGTCCCGACTAGGGTTAAATGTGACGTCAATATCACGTATAATACTATATGACGAATATTAATCGCTTCATAGAGTATATGCTTAAAAAAGTGTAACGAGGCAGGGCCCCAAAGAAAAGGGACGCGGTCGCCTTGTCCCAGACGCGGGGCACCGTAGCGAATTTTTTTCCTTTTTTTTCGCTTCAATTATTAATTACAGACTATTGCGGATGTGGAGTCGCGCTCGTGCGTGATCTACGTTAAAAATCTCCATGATGATCTTGATCACGATGACGAGAAATACAAACTAACACAAATTTACTTTCTTTTTCTCTCTCTCTCTCTCATGCTCTCTTGTTCGCTCTCACTCATTCAATCACTCATCACTCTTTCTCTCACTATTTATTGTCAAGTGCAAATTTTTAATGTCCTTTCCTTTCTCCAAAAACATAAAGAAAAAGAAAATTAAAAATTTGCATGACTGTCTGCGATAGTGTCGCGCGGATTTCAGACCGATCGCTTAAAAAATTCCGATAGTTTCGTAAAGGAATGAGGCTGATAGGCCAGGAGAGATGCCCAATCCCTCTAATAATCGCAGGACCTCTTTCGCGCATCGCTCGTGAACGTTGTTACTGACTAGAACTCTCGTTTCGCTTCAAGCAGTCTACGGCATATGAACGTAATACGTCAAGAAATGCGAATAGATAAAATATTGTCTGGAGAGAAATTGATGCGTCATGTCCCGAAAAGGGTGTTGCTTTTGCAATGCGTTCACATAGCGTGGAAATATTCTGCGTTGTCGTTACATCGGATGCACATTCCCACACTCTGCGACGATTGCGGTTCACATTTAACGCTTGGCGTAAATGGGAGTTCTGCGATTACTAGAAGATGTTATTGACCCTCGTGAAAACGCTGCCACGCGACCGATAAATTTAACGATCGGGTGATACAACGTAAGACCATGCGCGTGCGCGATCCTTATTAACTTTACCTAACCGAAAGTAATAATAATTATGTATGTAAGGGGAAAGGGAGGTAGAGGATAAAATAGCGTAAAAGGATGTTAAGAGAATGTAATTGTTCCTAGAAGAAGAAAGATAAGGAAGAAAGGTGAGACCAGGAAGAAGGTAGGCACGAACAAAAAGTTCCGAACTGCAACGAGACGAGGCCAGGATTTGTATGTTTGTATGTGGATGGAGCGAGGAGAAACGGTGAGACCAGTTGCTGCAATCTAGAAGCATTGTCCTGTCTACGATCGATACCGGTCACTCGACGATCGATAATATAAATAAAAGGGGATCGTAGAAGAAAGTAAACTATCGTTCTTCCTTTTATTCTTTTTTCTTTTCTTCTTTTGCCGCGTGCAACCGGGACACAGTCTTGGGATCCTGTAATCGTTTCGTCGGCATTCGTCCCCGTGCGATTGCTACCTACGCCGATTCTTCACCTGGGGCAACGGGACGTTTCCGTCAACGGCCGATGAGTCGACTCGAAAGCGTACAAGATTTATGCATGTCACAGCGACACTCCGTGGGTCCTTCTTTTGCTTCCATTTCGTTTTGGTCGCCCTTCGCTCGGTTACGTGCGCATCGGAAATTCGATCCGCTGCCTTCTCGTCCTGCGATCTGGCGAGCCAGAGGAAACGCGCGGAGTGATGAATGCTGCGCACTGCTCTGTAATCGCGACACAACGAGTTCCGACACAATTTTCCCGATTTCAGATCACGTCCCGTCGCCTTTTTCCGTTTGCACTAAAATTTACCACACTCCGACAACGTTCTCCTGTAAGCTCTTCTTAAACTTGTCGCACGGCTGCACGTGTACGTGTATGTGTTATATGTGTCTATGACTGCGTTTGTGAATACTTTGCATCGCAAAGTCCTACGGGATTGCCCGATTGTCGATGTACGAAGGACGAATTCGAACCAATGATCATCATTTGGTTGACTGATGATTTTAGATACACACACCACTGAGCTCAAAGTCTCGTACGAGGAGCGTGAGCCTCGTCCGAGATTTCGATTGGTACGCCATCCACGTTCGAGCTCATGTTTCGTACGATTTCTTTTTGAGCTATGTCAGCTATCGACTGTTGCTTGATAAACGTTGTTGCAAGTCGTCTAAGCGTTTAAGCTTATGAAGTCGGTTGGCATCGGTGATGAGGTCGTGCGACATACGAAATAGTCCTGGATTCCGCTTCTCGAAATGAAGATGGTAGATGTGTGAAGATGGTACCGGTGACTTTATGCAATATAGACGAAATCAGAAGGGGCTTTTGCGACTGTTGCAGTGTGGCCGGTATTAGCGACGGTTTTGATAGCCGGGATTACTCGGATTGCCTGGCTGTCGCATGCCACCCCTACCACCGTCACCACCTCGTGTAAAACCTCCGCGACCACCTCGTGCACCATGCTGTCCACCTCTCATTACGCCTCCAGGTCCACCTGATATTAGATTAATAACAAATTAGTAAATAAACAGAATTTTACAATAAATTGAAGAACAGTCAAGAAATTACCTGGTCCGCGCTGTTGTTGCTGCTGCTGTTGCTGACCGCCCATGGAGCGCATACCTCCATCGCCGGAATTCAATCGGCCACCGCTACCATCCAACATGGGCCTGGGTCTCACCTTTTTTTCCTCCACATTCAACTTTTGTCCAGTCTCATCAGGATAATAGATAGGCTAAACCAACAATCATAATGAAAGCAACAAGTTTCAACCTAATTAAACGCAACGCTACATATGTCTAAAAGACGAACTTACCAGAGAATTCAACACCTTAGTCACAACCTGTTGATCCTCGAACGTGATAAATCCATAATTAGGTACTCGAGCGGTATTGTTTCCGCCTTGCGGACCTTTGCATCTGTCGTTCGATTTACTGTGCACGCGTAATTCAGCAACTCTACCGTAACGCTCGAATACCTGGCGCAAATCATTCTCAGAGGCGTTGTGTGGTAAATTGCCCAAGAAAAGTTGATGAGCATCGCTGTATTGTCCCGGTCTTGTGCCGCGACGTTCTCCATCTAAGATATAGTATTACATGTAACATGTAAAAGAAACACAAGCTATTTAAAAAAAAGAAAGAAAAGAAAAATAATTAAGATTAGAAAATAAGTAATACAAAATAATAACAGTAACAAGAAAACAATCAAATTGATGGGATCGCGCGTGTGTCTTGTAAAGTATACTTCCATATTATTTTAAATATGGAAGTTTACATTCTGCATTAAATGCCGTTTAAATTCATTAAACGCATCTATTTTATTTTTTTTTACCTGGTCCCCTTTGTCCTAGCCCCCTTTCATCTAGATTCCAGTACTTTTTACCTCTTTGTACTAATCCACCTCTCGGAACGCGTTGCTGCTGAGGATGCTGTTGCTGTTGCGGCGGTGGATTTCCACCCACTCGGTGCGCCTGTTGCTGAACTGCAGACAGATTATTCGACACAGACATAGATGTCGGTCCGTTATTTGCAGGATGCAATGGTGATCTGTCGTCCAAGCGTAGATTCGTCATAGGTGGCTGTAAAGAAAAATAAATGTATTCCTCTCCTTTATTGTAAATCATAACACTATGCGAAATGAATCTTACCGGAGACATGGATAACTTGGGAGCTTGTGGGCTGGTAGCACCAGTAGCGGTGCTTGGGAAAGACTGCTTCACCAAGTTAGCATACGTCTTGGGTCCGCTGCTGTTGACAGTGGTGTTAGACATCTGATGTTCAGGTTCGATCTCTTGTGCGGATGCAGTAAATGTTTCCGTCTCAGCTTGCTCATTCCTCTCCTCTGTCTGAGTCTGAGGCTCAGTCTCGCTCTGCTGTTGCTGTTGTTCGCCGTTGCTCAATTCTGCCTCCTGCACGAACTGCGATTGAGCAGTTGGCTCGGCTATGTACGGATGTTGCTGCGCCGGAGGTGGTGGCGGCGGTTGCTGTTGTTGTTGTTGCTGCTGCTGTTGTTGCGGTGCTTGTTGATTGATCACCTCTTCATGCACCGTTCCGTTCAGCACTTGCTGTATTACCGGATGAACCTGACAATAAAAAAAATAAAAATAAAAAATTACAAATAGAATTATTTTATAATTTATAATAAATGAAATCAAGCAACAGATAAACTTAATTCTTTACTAATTTAAATTCAAATATTGAAAAAGAAAGATTATGTACTATTGTGCATTATATAAACTGTTTACTAATTTCAGCAATTAACTTTATAGACTATAATGATAATACAGCCACCATGTTTGTTATACTAACATGTGGTTGGGGTGGCGCAGCGTAATACATCGGTTGTTGTTGTTGCAACGGAGGCTGCTGGGTCGGAATAAGAGGCGGTTGAGCTTGCTGCTCGGCAGCCTGAGTAGGAGCTGATAGTTGCTGTACTTGAGTCTGATGTTCATCTTCCTCAGGCTCAGATCGACCAATTTCTTCAACTTCTCTCTCGCCACTTTCACCACTATCCCCAGCACTTACGTCAGCCTCATCCTCATCCGGAAATATCAAGTCTTGATAACGGAAGATATCATTGTGCACATAGTAAGTTTTGGGTGCTTGCACGGCCAATACGAAAGTCTGGGTAAACCGACGCATTGGTTGCCCAGCATTAGACAATTCACCAGATACCTACATAATAATCAAACATAAATGTAATTACATATGTAATTACATGGTAATAATCATACACATATCGAAGAAATTAAAATTAGAAATGCGTCAGAAGCTAATTTATTTTATAAAAATGTATTAATTTTAAATAAGATGCATAAATATTATTTAAAGAGCGAATTGCACTGAACTAAAAAAATGTAATAATGCTTTGAAGATAGTGTATTCATATATTTCAATGCATATTTAAAATTTTGCAATTATATTCTGTTAAGAATTAAGATACAATTGTAATCATTCAGTCCATCTTAAGCAGAGTCCACATTATGGAGCCAAACCTCGAGCCGAACGTCGTCGCGAGCCGATCATACGTCCATATTACCGAGTCGAACCTTTTCGGCTCGACAATATGAGTGCATAATCGGCTCACGACGACGTTCGGCTCGAGGTTTGGCTCGGTAATGTGGACCCTGCTTTATACACAAAGTTGATATAATTTACCTGGACAACAACTCCATTTTCAAGAGTAAGCTGAGAATCGACCTGGCTTATTTTGGCATGACAATCGCGAAAGTTCAGTTGTTGAATCTTCTGGTGTATTTGTTTCTGACCGATCGCCGGCGTACACTCACGGTTAGAATCCAATCCGCCGTGCACAAAGGAAGAATGCTGATTGTAAAACCTAATTATGAAATTCGTAACAATTACTACAATGTTTATAATACTTCTTGAGAGAAAATAACGCGTGACTTCGAATAAAAGCGGTTGACAGATACCCGACAGGTTTCAGGTTTAAATCTGACCCTTACATATACATGATTTTCGGTTTATAAGAGACAGATACAAACTTGCCAAACACACGTTTATAATCAAAGAACCCCAAATATTATGAAGGAAAACATTAGAGGTTTTGTATGCAGTAATAGAGAGACATCAGTGGTTGTGTATCATTATATTAAATTATTATTATAAATGTATAATTATTATAAATGTTCTCACAATAAAATATACAATAGAATAGAACAAAATGTGAACTTGTATCAGCTGATAAGAAATATAAGAATAGTGCAGATTAAATTGAAAAAATATAGTTTAGATAACTCAAGTATAGTTTAGATAAGTCACCTGTGCAGATGAGCAGGCGCCTGATTCAACAGCGTGTAATACTGCCGGACGAACTCGCGACCGACACTCTGTGGCGAGGGAGATGCCTCCATGACCATTTTTTAATTGTTTAACTTATAGAATATTTTTTCGCTGGATTCAGCAAATTAAATGTTCCAATGTAAAATCTTAAAATTATTAAGGCAGATATCTGAAACAAAGAAAAATACATTCATTTGAGTAAGAAATATGATATAACCAGAAATATAATACAAAATATTGTATTATATATTAACTTGTAATACAGAGTATAAAATATAATATGTATCATAAAGTTTTCAATGTAATGAATAAAATAATTAAATGTGTTTAATATTAAATGTATTATCAATAATAATTTATAAAATCAAGCAAATTATAATGTTTAAATAAAATCTTAGAACATGGTGTTTTTATCACAACAAGTAGCTAAACAGAAATATTTATTCTTTTCATATACATAAATTTTAACAAATAACATTTTTTTAAATTTCTTTAGCAACATTATTAATCACGCGTATAATCGCGATATTTGCGCGATAAAAGTAAATATTGTTAATCGGAAAGAAACCACGCGGTAGCGTCATCGTGAGACATTTTGGCAGACATTTTGAGAATGAATTAAACACGTGCTCACGGCATATCATTACATAGACGTATTCGATGCACTATATAAATATTTCATAACTCCATGCGCTATATAAATATTTGATACTTGACAATTCCATCTCTAATCAGATGTTAAATTATTTATTACAGGCTGATTTATTCGACGCCTCTACCACTGTGCCAATGATTTATTTCCAGGATAAAAAATATTACAGAGCTAAATATCCACGCGGAGACGGTCCAAGTTTCGAAATCGAGATACACGCGATCGTTTTCCCGAGCACGCGTGGAAAACGCAAGGGGGAGGGCGACGGGCCCTTCGGCCCGGGATCGTCGGCGGCGACCTTAACGCGAGAGATTAATCGCGGAGCTGCCGAAATCCCGTGTCGTTACGCAGCGCGCAAATAATCGGAGCGATACGAGCATGCGGCGAACACAAAGGGATAGGCGACGCGCGTAGCTCGGCGAGGCGCATGGCAAAATTTTCGCATGCCACCACCGCTCTCTCCCTCTCGTCATCTCTTCCTCTCCTCTCCCCCCACCCGAGAGGCTTACTTTCTTTGTCTCTCTCTTCCTCCAGGGAGACCCTCGAGCGCGCTGGGACTCGGCGTACCTTGCAAGCACGTGTCTCTCGGGTCTCCGAACGGGAAGTTGCCGCTTCCTCGGGCGTCCCGGTACCGCGGAGCTGGACGAAGCGGGACGAGAGAGACCCGGGAGATGCGAGGAGGGAGAGCACGCCGAAGAGAGCGCGGATGCGACGGGACGGGACGGGACGGGACGGGAGAGGGAGAGAGAGAGAAAGAGAGCGCGCGGTCGCGCCCGGTCGCTCGCGCAAGCATGGCGATGTTTCCCCGATGCCTCGTACGGGAACACGCCAGCGGGGACGAGGGAGTCCGCGCGGAACAGGCGGAGCGGATCGCCACGGCGAGGCCCGGAGCGCGCGTGTCGGACGCTCTGCCGTGTCTCCCCTCGTGCTCGACGGGAGAGCGAGCGAGCATCACGACGAGGGGCAAGGGCGACAACAATAGCGCGCGGGGGATGCCTTACCTGATTCAGGCGCTCTCGCTGGCACGGGGACGCAGCTCTCTTCAAGGGGAGAAGAGGTGGCGGGCACCTCTCACGACACGACCGGCAGCGGGCTGCTTCGCGCGCGGGAAGCCGACGGTGTCGCGCGAACGAGTTCACGAGGGTTCTTCGACGTGGTGCCTCGAGCGATCGGACGAACGCCGCGGACACAGAGTCGAGCAGTTCGGTGGTGTCAATTATAAAAACAGTTCGCGGCTTTCGTATGTATTCGTCGGTACGCGGCTTACTTGCACCTGTGTGGTAGGATGGTATATCGGCGGCACTGTGTCAGCAAATGCGCGCAGAGCAGCGCCAGAGGAACTGGCGACACACGGAGGCGTCTGTTCTGACACAGACCGGCGCACCAGTAGACGGCGCTACCGGAAGCTACCCGAGCGCCGCGCGCCGGTCTTGGGAAACGGGAAGCGCGAGTCGAGGATGCCTATTGGCTCGGACGGCGTGGGAGTGATGTTGCCCCACGCGCGACTGCCTCTCCTGACGGATCCGACGATGAAAACGCGGCTTTTCAAAATCCGTGAAATCTTTTCGTTCTACGTTATCGCTCGTTATCGTGCGATTATTTCGGTTAAATAGAACGCTATCGAAACCGACAATATCCGCGTTGCATTTTGGAGATACACGTGGTAAATATTCTACTGCAAAAATTTCTCAAACGCGTTCAAAAATCAGGCCGCATGCAATTTGGACAAAATTGCTGTTTAATCAAAGGCGGCCAACGCGGGTCTGTTTGGTCTGCTACGTTTTATTCACGTTATGGCTGATTTATAGAGGCCGTAAACTATTAATTTATGCTGAAATCTAAAGGTCGCGACACAGACTTTTGCATAACGCATAATACATAACGCATAAGAAAATCAACTAATCAGAGTTCTTTATTTCCATCCGGAGAGAGAAATGAAGGACTCTAATTGGTTTATTCTCTTATGCGTTGTGTCTTATGCATTATGTTGAAGTCTGTGCTCCCCGCTTTAAAATTTCGACCAATGCGTAAGTACGCACAACGGAATCGAATGACGTGATTGGTCAAAACTTTACAGTTATGGCCCAAGTTAACAGTTTACGGTCTCTATAAATCAGCCTTTACTTCGACAAATATTTTATTTGTAATAACTTGAAATTTGAACGCGTTTGAATAGTGTCAGAAACTGGAAACAGTCCTGTCGAGGAAGCAGATGGACAAAACGGCATAGAATAAATTCCAATAGCTCGTCAAGCTTAATTCGTTCTCTGTCCGCTAGGAGCGCTGACGGGCGCACACAATTTCTGCGTCCTCGATCGCGCGGAGCGGCGTGCGAGTTCTCTCCCCCCTCGCTCTGCCCTCCGCGGCTCCGTAGCCTGCCGAAGCCCCCGCGCGCGCTGGCCTGGTTGCGTCGCGCGCGTCAAGTTGTCTCGGGTGACGAGCCAGCGAGCGGCGTGAGCCCGAGGCGGATTTTCGCCGATACGGGACGCTGGTTCGGTGAAGATGTAGCCTGCGGCGAGTCCGGGCAGGCGCTTCCGTGGCTCTCCTAGCGTAGGAACCGGCTCGTATTGGCAACGTTATAACAAACGAGCCTGTTCGCGTTCCATGACTTCCCCACTCGATCACACGTGAGTAGAACGGAACACTTGACCGCGCTTCGTCTCGCGATGCGACTTGCGTTCGCGCGAGACGCGGTCGCGAGGTTCGCGTGGAGCCAAGAATCGTCTCGTACGGACGTGTGCGGGCTCGGACGGACGGGATAGCTCGTGCACGTGAAACGCCCGCCTCTCCCGTCCGTCTGTTTGACAGAACGGCAAGTAGGACATGGTAACATGGTTTTAGGTTAACAGAAGATGACAGTATTAGAAACGGAGGAAGACGCAGATAAACGCTCGGTTCCTCCTAGAAAGAAGTTCTGCCTGTCCCTGTCGGGTCGCGGACGCGCAATCCCCGTCGTTGTCCCGCAGCCCCCTCCTACATCCACGAGAGGGGGCCTTCTGGATAGAACGGATTTTTCATTTGGTACGTGCACATTTCTTTCATTTATTTGCAACGACAGCTTATCACGCTGACTGACGTGTAATTTTGAACGAAATAAAATGAGGCACCGTTTTGATCGTGCAATGATTTTATAAAGGTACAAGCAAAATGTTGAATGGCTATCGAAATCAGCTGAGCAATCACCAGGATGGAAGTTACGACATGTCTGGTACCAATACGGAAGGATTGAAGATAGCCACCTTATGCAATCTAGGAAATACTTGCTTCCTCAATAGTGTATTATATACTTTAAGATTCGCGCCTTCCTTTCTGCACAATTTACATCATTTAGCCACTGATTTGTCTAATCTAAACGACAAGCAACTTCGAGCAAAAGTAAGTTCTAGACAATACATAGATTAATTTGCTTAAAAATTGTTTGTTGTTATCAATATTTTTCTTGTAGGCCAAATCTTCTTCATTAGGTAGAACCGGTGTATCGCTAACATCGAGCAGTAATCGTAGCTGGAGCAATAAAGATCTGCCGGCTTTAGTATCCACAGCAGAGGTCAGCAAACCGCGTATTCAAATAGCCACTGAGAGATTACACGAGCTTTTTATGGCATTGCGAACGTCAGAAATGAGAGAGAACAGCGAACCATACCAACCAGACGCCTTTTTACAAGCTCTTAGGTATGTACATTATTACCAAGATGTTGTGTAAAAGTGTTTTGTGTTTACATTGTCCTGATATTAATTTTGTTACAGAGAAGTAAATCCGATATTTGAGGGAAATCAGCAGCAGGACGCGCATGAGCTTTTGGTCTGCTTGCTCGACAACATCAGGGAGACTTTTCAATTGTTGGTCAGACACAGAGAGAGCCAATTCGGTCAGAGCAACGGCAGTTTCTCCGAAATTACCACAAATCATTCTGCGACGGACACCCAGTCAGAAAGCAGTGGTTCTAGTGGGAAGAAGAGCATTCGTAAATCCAGAAAGAAGAAGAAAATTACAAGCAGGGGGAGTTCGGTATCTCTCGCACAGCCAAACGCCAATGGCATCGTAGGATCCGCGAGACCGTATGAGAACGGTCACGCAGAGTTCACCGAGAATAACGGCGACATCGGGATGCGTAAGCCAGAGAGCAAGAAGTGCTTTATTTCGGAGGACTTCGAGGGTGTCAGCCTATTGCGCACAACGTGTCTCGAGTGCGAACACGTGACGGAACGGAAGGAGACGTTTTGTGATATATGCGTACCCATCGACATTGATCGTTCGAGCGAGAAAGGTGCGCATTTAATTAATTTCTGCTCGCGGTACATGCGAGATGAAAGTAGAGATATATTATTATTATCACATCATTTAAGCTCGCATGACATATATACGTTTCTGAGCTCTGTCTGTGAGATTTACATTAGTTAAGTATTTTATATTTCATAGTTAAAACTTGCAATTTATAGTAATGTGACTTTTTTTCATAGATGATGATGGTGAATTGGTGGACAGCAGTGAAGTATACAAACGTGCTGTAGTGACTAGTGAACTGCTTTGGGGTAGGGATAAATACTGGTGTGCGTGGTGCCTACGGTATAATGAGGCTCGCAGAGCCGTATGTTTTCCTTCTTTACCCAGACTTCTTATCTTGCAGTTGAAGAGATTTTCTACTGCCGCTGGGTAAGTCTTGTGCGATTTTTCAGCGCAAATAAAAGCAAATATTAATAATAATAAAATATAGTTTAAAGTTTATAAAGGATATTGAAAAAAGTTTGCATATTTTTAAAATTTATGGCAATTATAATAGTCACATTTGTATGAAAATTACAATTGTTTCGCTAGTTTATTTGTTTAAGAACTTTATTACATATTTAACTTTGCTTTTGAATTATATTGAGTTATATTCATATTCAATTACATTTTACATCAATACTACGTATTTCAATGAAGAATTTTCTATCTACCTCGCGGTTACGTTGAAATTTATGTTTTCAGTTCGATGGAGAAAATCAATAATCATATGCCAACGCCGCTCACCTTGCAATGCTTCTGCGAGGAATGCAGCAACGATGAGACCCATGGGACTGGTGGTAGCACGGAGACGCGACACGTGTACAAATTATACTCGGTCATAATGCACCAAGGTGCAACGATGACCGCCGGGCATTACGTCGCTTACACACGTTTACCCGACGAATCTGCATATGCGGAGTATTCTCAATGCGATCGCGACAATAAGCGGCAGAACTCAAGCCAGACAGGCACTACGAGCGCAAGCTCGTCGTCGTCGTCTTCCTCCTCCTCCTCTGACAAAGCAACGGGCAGACTCAAGAAGTACATACCCTTCATAAGCAAGCCTAGTGTGAACGAGAATAAAGAGCAGCTAGTAAACAGGATCGGCTGTCGTAGCATGGACTGTTGTGGCGTTAGGCGAAGTAAACAGGGCGTCACCTGGCTGGAGTGCGACGACGAGGCGGTGCACGTGATACCGTTACGAGAACTTGAAGACAAATTGGCGCCCAACGCGCGGAATTCCGCCACTCCCTATCTCCTGTTCTATGTGAAATCGACGACGTAAGCCGCCGTTTTTCGTCTCCTCGCGTCGGAAGTTCAATATCAAAATGTCTCTGTTTGGAATTCCAAGCGGGACACCAGCGAGCACACCATGACAAAAACGGGCCTCGTTATTACTACATTGCTCTCTTCTTTTCCTTCCCCGGCCCGCCCCTCTGTCTTTCCCTTTTATTCTCAAATGACCGTGCTGTGATGTATCGCACATTCCAAATCACCCGAATTCTTCTTCCTGTATACGTATCGGGCTTTAGAGACGCGAGCGTGTATTATTTTCGTAGGAAATAAAATTGTCTACCGTCAATCACGTTATGTACTTTAGATTCCCGGTGATCGGACCGTTATACGTCGAGTTGACCTCTGTACATGTAACGAAACACCGTCGCGCTCGATGTAACGATTCACGCGAGCAGCGTTGCGGTAGACAACTTAGCCTTAGTTGGGACGTGGAACGTTTTATTATTGAGTTATCTGTAAAATAATAAAAAAAAATTATGTATTCTTGACACACCTTTCTATCACGTGTGCTTTGTGCCTTATCGCGAGATGGAGGCACCTGACCCGACCCCCAGGAAGTCTATGCGCGACTTTATACCGATGGACGTCATTGGCGACGTAGCTTGAATATTTTAGAACGTCGTTTAATACAAGCGTCCACTACTCGTTCCACGAGTTTCCGATATTAATCGATCACGCCGCTGGAAAGTGGCACGATTCAATTTCCAGCCATTAACGTAAATAAGAGATGCGTTTAATTAATTTTGAAAACAGGAGACCCTAACAAGGAGGCCGATGCGCGATTGATGGAAAGAAATTCTCTTCATCGCCGTCTGCGAAGTCTCGCTAACGACCCAGTCAGTTTCGATTCAGACGAAATTTTTGTATCCGCCGAATATGCGCATCGAATTGGCCGTTCGCAATGTCGCGTGTATACATATGCTGAAATATTTGTATAGTGTCAGCTCAATCATACGTGGCTACATCCATATATCGATCATTTCCATAGGGGGTCAGTAGTGGAGTAACGTTCCACCTGTCAGTCGGACACATAGTAGTTCCTACTACTTCCAGACGTGATACATTCAGTAGTTCGTATCTCTTAGGTGGAGCACGTTCTTACACGGCTATGTTCTCGTCGGCATTCCTCGAATAAGGCAAAAGGCAAGTGGATAGAATAAATAATCGAGCAATTTTTAATTTAATGGTTTTACATTCAAAGCTCTAATTAGTAAAATGTACAATGAGTGAGAAACTATTTTGCTAATTAAGAATGGCGTTTGTTAATTAATTTCGAAAGGATTGTATGTTATTAATAATTCTTATTGTTAGATAATACTTATTTTTATTTTAATGTAATTAAAAGTTAATTTATATATTTTGTAATGTGAGTGCTGCAATAATTTATATCGATATTCATTCATATTATTTTATCGCGTATTATTTAAAGCAGCTCTTATTAATAAATTTCTAGCAGAGAATTTATTGTAATTTTATTACATTTTTAATATTTTAAATTTCCAAATGTTCCAAATCTATTTTTATGTATTTTTCATTTAGAATTTCTTAATAAATTTTCTTCTTTATGTGCATTTTTCCGAGTACACACGACGCGTCCGAAACACATTCGCCCGTAATTATTAAGCGTCGAATTTCTTATCATTATGGTGAGTAAAGTAAAATCGATGGAAATAATTTAATGTTGACGTGAACACACTCACAATTAAAAATTACGTTAAACGTGCAATCGGCAGTTTCTATCGCGGGACCTCTGGCAAAAAGACACCTGGCACGATCACCCGCTCCGGTTCTCTCCCGTTAATGTTCCCCGCGATAAAAATCTTAATGGAAGTTACATAGCTTTCTTTCATGCCGCACGTCGCATACATACGCATTCCGTTGAACGGGTGTAATCGATACACAACACAAGCCACCGGCTCGAAGGCACCGAACGGATGCCGCGACGTGACATATCCGCGCGCGAAGCCCGTCACGTGTCGTTATCGAAAAACGCTTCGTTTCTGTCATGGGGAAACCGAAACCGCGTCGTCGAACGCTATCGGGACGAATCAACCCAAATACGTCCGTACGTTTCGCCGCCGGGACCACCGGGTTTCTCTCCCCCGCGCGGTGTCTTTAAAGCGCACGTCGGAGGTCCGCAGTAGGTCACTTATCACCACGTGTAATCGCCTCCGAGTTTGCAACCGCAACGCGGTGCACTGTCTCGTGAATGGTATACTTATGCGATACTAGGGTGAACCGGGTGGACGATAGGCATGGGAAAAAAGAAATATCGCACGCGTTATTTGATCGTAAGATCGATGGGCGCGTTTTGCGCAAGAGTCACCAGAGTTAACGAGTCGCGCGAATAAAAAGTGAGAATCCCTTTTAACGGAAGCATTTTTTTAAATCGTCGGGCAAGAGCACACATTTTTTTAAATTCTGTATAAACGAATTGGATTTTGCATATCGCTTTTATCTGTTGTTCATGTAAAATTAAAAAAGAATTTTTATATATATATTTTTTTTAGTTGGCGTTTAGTTAGTAAGCGACAAGCATTTTCTCGAGGCGATCTCGTTGTTGGATAAAATTGTTTATTTCACTTTGTTATTTCGTTCTTTTCAAAATTGTTGTTCTCTTAAACGAAAGTTACTTTATAAATTCTTTCCGTTGACTGTGCTTATTGCAGGAATATTTAAATCGAATTAATTATCATTATGAAGCACCAACAAGTAACCGTAGACATGACGAACATGGTGTACACCGCTTGCTCCTACCTGGCACTCGCCGGAGCGGTCTGGATATTCCTGCGGCTCATCCAGGCCTGCTTCTGGCTGCCGAAACATATACAAAGGCAAAATGATGTTCAAAGAATGTTGCAAGAAAAGGTAAACAAGTCTGGTAGACTATTATTTTTACGAAAGGTAAACTGATTTTCAGTTCAGTTTGGATGATCCGGTTCTTTCTTATTCGATGCATGTACGCAAATCGATTTTATTTATATTTATAAATTTTATTAATATTTATAACTAACATTTTTTAATTATATTTATATATTACTAAGAACTGTAAATATTAATCAGAATCTAATTCCATTTTTTATAAAAACAATTTAAAAACCGTTTAATCCAAGACGCTTTCAATATTTCATAAACGTATGGTTCCTTAGGTGGAAAGTTACGAGAAGTACGTGCTAGAATGCGAGGAGAAGGAAAAGGCGGAAATGTTGGACCAGATCGACGATGAGAAGAAGACTCTCGAGATGTCGGAAAAGTGGAAGGAGCGAAGGGAATGCCTCGACATGCTCAAGCGGGAGTTGGAGAGAGTTCGCGATGGTAAGGAGATGACCGATTGGGACGCCTTGCTGGATGAGGAACTGAAGAAGCACGAATTGGAGGCCAAGCTTCTGGAAGAGGAAGAGGAGTCTAAAAACGACTCTAATAAAGAGAAGAGCGACAATGAGAAGGAGGAAAAGAAAGTTGAGGACGTTGAAGTCGATACCGAACCGAAGAAGAGGAAGTAACGACTGCCTGTGCTTTGAAAGTGCCTTAATGAGACTTTACAATGATTGCTTTTCGTAAAGAAAACGATTACGTAAAAAACAAAAATCTTTCCTCGAGAAAATAAATTTTTTGAAATATTCTGCATTAAATACGTGGAGTGTAATAATCGAAAGTTGTCTCAATACAATCTGGAGAATACCAGAATCGTTCAAAAAATTGTACTATTTTACTGACAATATCTAAAACTTTGTTTACTTTGTCAATATACATACAATAGAGTACATAATTTTATTAATTCTCAATAATTATTGACAAATGAAAAGTAATTTACATTGCGAAAATTATTGATTTATAATTATAAATTATTATAAATAATGTAGAAAGTATCTCTCAATTGTAATAACGATCGCATTGCAATTAAAGAGAGATAAATAGTGAGTTTTAAGTAAACGCATACATAAACACATGTAAATGCGGTGTTCCCAAAGCAAAAATTACAAATATACGTATACTACAATTTAAAAAAGTGATAGCTTCTTCAACATTCGATAATTATCCGAAAGTGGCGGTGAAGCTTAGACATGTAAATCGCTGAATCCGTTTCGCCGTTGTCGCCATCGTTGTTCGCGATCGATATGCAGAACAAATCGTGAACGTCTACCTCGACGGACTCGTGCCTGCTTTTAATACATATCACGTTTATCGATATTCTCTCTCTGCGCATTAATAATATACATCACCAATTTACTTAATCGTCACGGTGCCGCGGCGATGCCTCCCTCAACGGAGACCAGTCGTAAATAATGCAACCGGTATAATATTAACACAAATGTGTCGCATCGTGACGAACAAGCAGGATAATATTATTTCTGCGTTTGAGCGGGCGGATAACTTACAAAAGGTTTTAGATAGTTTTAGAGGACACGTTTTCGCAATTAAGGGAATAATAATTCATTATACATACAAGGATTATATAAATGCAACATCTGACAATTTGTCTACGGCGTGCAATTTGTTGACTCTCTGTTTTTATATTGTAATATTATCTGTATATGAAACGTACACGCAATACATACACGCACACGCAACAATCTCTATTGTAGTATCAATAAAATGATAAGTAATTAGGGGAGACATTCAAGAGCTAGCATTTTTATTCCGACTTCTGTTCTCTTTAATGTTAATGTAATTTACGAATTACTTGGACAAAAGCCCGATACTGCTCTAAATTGATATGTCGCAACAAATTGCAACAGTTTGGCTTTCGGCGGTCGTAGGTAGGATGTAGTCATTATTTCGTGCGCCGAGTCGCTCGATGAGCACAGCTGCTCGTAATTAATTCTATGATCATTCTCCAACTTCGACAGACAGGTGCGTCGCTTTTTACCTGTCGGTGTCGCGACGAAAGTCAAGGTTATCGAATTTAAAAAGTAGCTAGTGTTTGCTGGCGTGGCTCCAACTAGAACGACAACTATTTTTCTCTTCTGAGAGTTTTATAACTGAAGGGGAGATTTGGGAGGAGTACACTGCATCATTTTGTGCAACGTGCTCTGAATTTAAAAGTTCTTTAGATTATTCTTCTTTGAAGAAACATTTCGAAAGTTTATTTAACCAGCTTAAAATTTTCTTTTATAAAAAATATAATTATACATATATGTAAATATATGTCCATACATATATGTTTTCTTTATCGATCTTGTATTATTTTTAACTTGTATATGTAGTAGAAATAATAAGAAAAATAATTGAAAAATAATTAGAAAAATAACTCTTATATTATCTTTTCTGTGAAAAGAAAAATTGATAATTAGATTATACAAGATTCCATGTATGATCGTCTTTTATAAAACAAAGCCGGAGAATTATATCATATTGTGTAAATAGCGACTGTAATGAGCGGCGCATCCTACTGCACATAACTGTTTTTCGTCCGTAAATTTTGACCTTTTTTTTGAGGTTTGCTCGGAACAAGGAGCTAAACTACCAATTCTGACCTCGGATTTGGATTCAGCGGGTCAAAATACATAGGAATACACTAGTGTACTGTCTCGGCCAAAACACTTTTTTTTTGTGTACCTGTGTAATTCTTGTTGTAAGTTTTTCAATCTACAAATTCCCGATCGAAGTCGCAATCAGATATATCAGAATACAATCAATTTGAATCGTTCTTGATGCTTTATTTTGCTGTCGTTTTCATTAATTTTGTTAATTTTCTTCTCATTTCAGGAAAAATGCAACTTTATGTGTTACCGACAGTTACCGACTCAGTGGCGGCGAGCTAGTGCGCCGCGTTGCCGCTAGATGACGTTGCCAGGCTCGAAACAACACACCACGGCCCGCGCGTCACTACGGCAGTCGCGGCAAGATGGCGTCCGGTGCTCCTGCGCTGGTCGGTCGCGTACGCGAGTTCGATGCCGCGGAGCGGGACGTAGGCGCATCGCTAGCGCGACCCGCATCCACGGGGTGACGAGCGTGTCCCCGTGCGTGATGTCGGCCGGTCCGTCGTAGTGCGCGGCGCATAATCGCGGCGAGGGAGAGAGAAAATCCCGTCGAGGATAATTCGCGCGGCAGAGGCGGCGATGCCGACCGGCGTCGTACGGCGCGTCGCGTTCGCGTGAGGTGCTGGAACATCGTGGGGGGTGGCTCTACGTCCTATGTACAGACTCGTCGCTAACCCGGAGGCCACCGGCGACGACGACGACGACGACGACGGGTGCCATGCCGCGGCGCAACCCCCCGCGGACGGGGCGAACGACAGCGATGACTCCGCGACGTCCTGCCAGCTAGGGCACGCCGCCACCGCCAAGTAAGTAAGTGCCCTGTAGTAGTCCTACTTTCGCCTTCTATGTCCTTACCCGCGAGCGCCCAGCTCGTCGCCTAGCGCGAGATGTTCGACGTAGAAATAAATGCGGAAGGTGCTCCCCTGTCCCGTCGTTCTAATTCTATTTCGACTTTGGCTTCGGCTCGCTATTAATAACGAGACGAGTTTGGCGACATGCGACGCGCGCGGGGATTTAAACCCTCCCCTCGCCCCTCCCCCTTCCTCGACGTGCCAACAGGGTCTTTAAAGCGTCCCTTTGTGATTTTAAATGCGTCGGAGTCGTCTGGCGGAGTTGCGTTCTTCGCCCCGTGTTTTTGTGTTTTTGGTAAGTGGCGCACGCGAGAGAGCGCGAGCGCCTCGCGCGTGCATTTGCAATCCACCCTCTCGCCCGCCCACCACCCCCTTTTGCCTTTTATCTGCATCTAAAATTACTTGAATGTATAATTTTTTTACATTTTTAATAAATGTAGAAATTCTATGCCCAGAAAAATCTCCACAAATATCTCTATTTTTCTCTCTCTTCTCTTTTAATATTACACTGAAAAAAATTCTAGTTAAAAACGGACGACTCAGAAAATCTTTTAAGCGTGATCAAATATTCTGGTTATTATAATATAATCTAATATTTTATAAGTTATAAAGTATTGAGTTTTATTTATAATAACCAGAATTTCTATTACCCGAGTAACCAGAATATTTGATTAATCCTGCAAGATTTTTTTGCATCCAAAAAACAAGTATTTTACGTTCAAAGTGATTTTTCCTACAGACTCATACTTCAAACTTATTGTTTTACAGTAAACATATTCGTCTTTCAATAAAGTGAAAAATATTTCTTTCTCTCTTAAATATTCTTGTTTTACTATTTTTCTCTTAATTTTAGAGGAATTTGCTCGAAGTATCAATACAAGAGTAAAATCTTCTAAGGTTTGGAGGATTCCACGTATATCAAAAATTTTTTTGTGTGATTTCTGTTTTTAACCAGAATTTTTTTTAATATAGGCTAAATATATAAATACGTGATAGAAATTTAAATTACTGATTTAATTGACTTATTTGATGACGCCGTTGCGTGTCCAGGAAACTTGTACGAATACCGGCAATTTATATTTCGTTTTAAAGACAAACTCTGTAAATTTTCGTGAAGCGGCTATGATATCGGAAGGGGGAGGATAGTAAAGGGGTGGAATAATAACAAAGTCAATCTTTTGCGCATGATGCATCGCGAACGTCACACTGGACGCGCGCGGCACTTTGCACCGTATACGCGAGGAGGGCTCGCGATCGATGCGGCTTGCGTGTCTTTTGACGATCTCGACGCAGAATCTCAACTTAGAAACGGTTAACAAAACGTCGTGAGAAGGTCAAGGACTCCTCCGCACCGTGACCGTGTTTTTCCTCGGGGGAAAGGACGGGGACTTAACTCGCGGCCCTTTCAATTCTCACGACGCGGATATACTTATTCCTTCCGCGCGGCGAGAGCCAATTTCGCGAGGTCATGTTTCATTCAATCGAGGATCAAGGTTAGATTTACGGCACGGAGTTGCAGATTTCGAAGCCGAACGTAAAATCAGGCTCCAATTCGATCGCTTGGCGATCGTCTTCTACGTGAAATTCGCGTGTATCTTTGATTAAGTGCATGATCACGAATATTGATCTTTCAATCTATTCTGACGTACCTAATTATGTAGATCGATAACTTGGATTCTCGATACAGCAGAAAAATTTCATAATAAGGCCAATTTCGCATTTAACTGATTTTTAAATCTCCAATCCTTTCTTTCAATTATTTTAATATACATTTAGCATTGAATTAGTTTAACCCTTTAAGCATCGGCTTTTCTCGTCGAAGAAAGAAGAAAAATTTTCTTTTAATACAATTTAATATAATTTTAATAAATTATAATTAAATATGTTTTTCTAACAAAATAAAAAAATTTAATAAAGTAAATGCTCTGGCTCTTTAAAGAACCAGTCCTCAAAGGAAAAAAAAAGATTTGTCACATAACTCCTTGGATTCAAATTGTCGCTCACGCGACAGATTCGACGAGAAGGCATCGTCGAATCTTCTTTGCTTTAAAAGAATATTTAACTTTGTTCATTCGAAAGAACAACGCGACATTTTCGCAAGATCTACAGTCGCGTGCAGTAAAAATACGCGTGGGATGTTGTCGAGGCGCGACGTTGGAGCATCGATTCCACACGACAATTCCTCATTCGCAGCGTTATACTTTATGCATTATCATGGCATTGACGTGCAGGTTCAACGCTTCGACGGCGCTCTGTGCGTCTCGGACTTTTTGTTATGCGGACAATAAGTGTTGCACACGGCTCTCAGGTGACCGTCGCGAAGGTCGATGACCGTTGAACTCTGACCGTGTATGCGACATCATATTGATGCCCGCAAGCTCCATCGCGGAAACTATTTCTGAAGTTGTCGCGAATATACCGAAGCGTGTCCAGCGGGTAAATTTCCCGACTGTTTGTTTGTCGGGCGCTTCTTCAAACTTACTTTGCTCCGGAGATAAAGGGTTTTCGCGGACTGAGCTTGACGGAGGTACATACACGTGGAAAATAAAACTTTACTTTCGGACTAATGACTGTCAACTTTACTTGGATAAATTGCAGTCGGGACCTACTTGCGAGAATGTTTAATGTAGAAAGTTAGACTATGACAACTAATGATCTTCCATCGCTCTTCCATTAAGTAATTATCGAGGGAGGAATAAGTCGCGGATTTCTTGATAAAATTGAGGTAATAAGACTTACTGATTATTTCTTAATATAATAATAGCAAAATATTCAAAAAATTGCTATGCATCGGTTAAATAATTATTTTCTGGCTGCTCCACACGCTTACTGATATTTATTTTAATTATTTGTTCAATTTCGTTATTTTATTAATTTTGAGAAGTTATTATAATATAAGAAAATATGCAAAATTTATTATTAAATTTATTAGACAATGCTATTAATTTAATAGTGAATTTTACTGCTAAATTATTCTTATTTATATAACAACATAACAATATAGAATAACATGAAGATAAAGTATACATTTTTGAAAATCTGCTTCTTGAGAAAAAACCAATTTTAGTAAAAATGTGTTTTTTTTTCATTCTAAGTTAATGCAAAAAAGTTAATGCAAAAAAGTTAATGCATTATTTTTCGCTACATCTTGCCATTCGTATTTTGTATAATTGTTCGCATATATACTTAATGAATCAATTTACTTTGCGTCCTTTTGATACATTCAAATCGCGCGAAAATTTCTCTTTTGAATTTCATTTGAATTCCATTTCGTATCACGCTCGTCATGCAAATTGCATGCAAAGGGTCTGAATGACGGTTAACAATAGCTAAACATATCTCGATAGATCGTGATATTTCAAAAATTAGTAACATGACATTTCAAAAATTAATAAGATCGTGACATTTCAAAAATTAATATGAAGATTTATTAATTTCTATTCGATAATATGCAAATTGTGCAAATGTGACGTGATAACACTGTATTCTTGAAAAAACAAGAACGTAAATGACGCAAGAAGAGAATAAAAGTTTAGTCTTTTTCCACAAAAATGAAAGTAATGCATGAATTAAAAATTTCCAAATTATGGATAATTTGTAATATAAATTCCGATTAAATATAATGAAAAAAACCTATTATTTTTATTAACATATAACAAAAAAAATATATACATATTACAAAATGTCAATGATTTAATTTCAACAATTTTCAATTCATCTCCCTATGTATCATCGGCGTATCTTTCTTTCACAATAAGTTAAGTACTTATCTCGAGAATTGTTTGGCATGCCATTGCCGGCAGTTGTTTTGTTGCCATTGTCCTTCGAGACTCGGGTGAAGCAGGTGGCGACTTCGAAACGTCGCATTATTCTTCGGAGCGCTGTCGCGATAGGTATATACTTTAGAACGTCAAAGACGATCATGACAATTGAAATTGATAATTTTTGGACCACGTGATCATTTAACTTTTGCGATTAAACGATTCGTACATATATTGAGCGACAGCTACTTATCGTAGATACTTCACATGATTTATTTGCTTGATATGAGAATGGAAATTCATGATATTCGCGAACGGTTTTGTTTTAATAATAACTTGGAATTTAGATACGGAATTCCGGAATGCGATTTATTCATTAGGGACGAAGGGAAAAAGATATGAAAAATTTAAATTATTGTGATATTTGAGCGATGTGCTTTTTTTTAATATAATAATATTCGGAATTAAACCCACGCTTTGATTTTTTCATCTACATTTCATTGTCAAATCAGGAGCTCAATAGAGTCATTCAAGCAGCGAGAAATTGTAATTAATATTTAACGCTTACGATCGCTAATTAATATTTAATATGAAGAACAAGGAATATTTCGGCGTATGTTCATAATTTTTCTTAACGTCGACAAATAGCTGGCGTTTATTTATCGCAAAATGTAACTATGGCATGCAGTCACCTTGTTATTTGTGCGGCGAAACTTGAACGAGCAAGCAGTGATCCTCTTTGCGTATCATCGCATTATCATTCGGAACGCGACTGCGAGACACGTTCTGTGGAGATGCCAAACACGATTATTCTCTATAACTATTAAAGTTAGCGAACACCGGATCGTGTTTAATGAACTTTGACGATCCGTAAGTGTATCGAGATGATGGCTATCTACCGAAGTAAATATCTCACGTTAATCCTTCGTTGCGATACACTAAAGTGCGCGTCGCGAGTGATTAACATCGAGAGTGCCGTTCAAGAATCGCGTTCTGGTCATTATACTTTAACACGTGTAATCAAAGTAATAATTAGCCGTATTTTCGCGAGTGAGTATGAGTGCCATAATAAAGGAACAGTAACATTGGAATCTGAGAGGAGGAGGAGGAGACCTGGGTGGCATCGAGCAACGGCGGGTCAACCCTAAGGTGAGTGTAATCTATTATTTAATTATATTATTTATTACTTACGAGACTAATCATTTTTTTTAAATTATATAATTAAATGTCTGCGCGAAAAAATGAATACCTAAAGAATTTAATGTCATAATTATTTTTTGAAATATTAATTATTTTGATAAATTTGAATTGCTTTATTTAATCTGGATGTATTTGAAGAAACTAATCATTTTTAAAAAATTACATAATTATTTTGTTAAACGTCTTTGCGCGAAAAAAACGAATACCTAAAGAATTTAATTCCATAATTATTTTTTGAAATATTAATTATTTTCATAAACTTCAATCGCTTTATGTAATCTGGATATATTTGAATTTTACAGATTAACGTAGTTATGGTACAACTCCGCTGTTGCGCATCGTGTATCGGTGAGTGTTAAGTTATTCTCTACTTTACTTAGTTTAAAGTAATGGAAATTGTCGTGTATACAAAATGTATGATTAGAAATAAAAAACATTCTTTGAAAATTATTTGCAGACGCAGTATGGAAATTATTTTCCGTAATGTTTTTTAGCTTTTGTCACAGAAAATTCTCCTTTTGTGAGCCATTAACGGTAATTAGCTCGTATTTCGCGCATTTTCTCTTCTCATAAAAAATTCTCCCTTTATCACGCGATAAATCTCTTCCCGGTTTTTGCGAGAGTGGCGCGTATTGATTTCTCAATAAACGCACGCTGTTTTTTTTTCTCATCGTGTTTCATCGACGAAATCTCGATATCGTCGGTGTATTACATCAATGCCACTGAATACGCGTATTTTTCTCCCATAAAACCTCGGGGCGTTTGATGCGCGATGGTTCCACTGCGAGCATATTTCAGTCCCGGTAGAATTCATAAATACGGTAGGATGCATAAATACGCGATGTTTTGTGTGTGAAATTGCACGTCGCTGCGTTCGGCGGAAACGCTCGCACCTTCCTGCATCATATATTTAATCTTTCGAACAGAGAAACGGAAAACTCCGCGAATCATATTGCCATAATGTAATTTGACAATTCAGTAAAATCGAAATATGACGTAGATAGGTCTGCGAAGCTGGTATCCCAAAATGCGAATTTTTACAAAACATTGACATGGCATTTAATTGTCCATAAATAATCATTTTTTGTCCACCTTGCAAACAAATTAAAAATAAAAATGGAATAAATTTCATCCTGAAAATTCTTAACTGCGTTTTCGTAATTATAAATTTATAAATTCGTTTATAATTGTACAATAATTATCCATAAAAGCGATTATTTATGGACAAATGATAATAAAAATCCAAAACCATGAAGACAAGAAACATAATCAATTTTTATTAAAAATTTAATTTTATATATGTTTTATTCTAATTTAATATTGTAATTAAAAACATTTTTGCATTAACTTAGAATGAAAAAAAATAACGGAAAAATGTGTGGAAAAACTCCACACCGTTCAAAAAATTCGTAGATGAAAGACAGCCTGTCTATTGCAGAAAGTAAATGCAGTTATTCAAGAAGAAGAATCGTGTCTGGACATTTCATTAGCGAATACTATTTGGATTAGTCCGCTCCAAATACGTCATGTATCGAAAGCATACGTGCAATTTCCTTCAACTGCATTTATCGAAGAGTTTGCATATGTCATTTGCGACGATTCCTGGCATCTATCGATTTTCCGTGTGTAAAGTTGTCCGATATTTCTAATTAAATTATCATTCTTGCTGAGGGGTTAATAGATAGCGTATCGAGAGAAGGAAATTATACATGGGTGCGTCAGTAAATTTTGCATTCCAAACGGATACTATTTATATTGGAAATACGAGTATTTATACGATATCGCTCAAAATCCGTTTGATATTTTAATTGTGGATTATTAAATCAACGTAGTAGTTGGATTTTTAACGTAAATAATAGAATAATATGTAGTTATCTTAAATCTATTTAAATTTACTGTAAATAAATCTTCAGTTAGAAACTGAAATTTTAAGTTAAATAAAATTTGATTTACTAAATTAAACTCTTATATATGTCGGATAAATTATTATCATAAACTTTTGTGAAAGTAGAAGCAGTGTTTTCAAAGTTCTGATATAATTAACAGAATTGTGATTCTTCCCTGTAAGAAAATTTATTAATACTCCATTTTATTAATAATATCCAAAGTCTGAAAATAGAATGACGATTGTTGTTTGCTGTTCTATTCACTTGTGTTATCTAAAGAAATATAGTGATAGAGCACGGAGCAAGGAGTCGTTAAGGAATCGGTCATTGACTGATTACGGTGGAAGTCGGATCGTGGATAGCTTGCATACTTGCAATTTCCTCCGACTGCCTTCATGATGAGGCAGACTGTGTGTCTCATTCACAGTGATTCCCGGCATCTATCGGTTCTCCGTGTAGAAAGCCGACTATCACGCAGCTCCGTTCTATCGATCCACAGCAGCCAGGCATTCTGCATCTCTCCCTCCTCCTAACACACACACATACATGCCCTGTGTCCTTTCTCTCTCTCTCTCTCAAATCGGATCGCGCGCGCACATATACACATACACATTTATACATGCTCTTCATCCATTCGTCGCCTTCCTCGCTCATCTCTCCGCTTCCATTCGTATTACACCCACGCTGCATTTCCCCCTGGCCCTCCTTCATTCGCAGCCTCTTCGTGTACCTAGACGACGAACGAGGAAGCAAGTTCCTCAACCTCCGTTTTGCTATCGGAAAGCGATGCGAGCAGTGACGAGACGGATCCTGACGGGTTATAGTGATCTCCGTCTGCTCGTCGCGATAAACACTTTGATATTATTCACGGCAATGTCACTCGGTCGAGATTAGATTCTCTCGCGAACTCGCGCACGTGGTAACACATCCGCGGAATTATTTCAGGTTGAGAGAAATACGCGAGAGAAATATTTCCGGCACATGATACGTCCGGCAATCACATTCCACAACAGTTGCAACAATACAGTGAAAGGAAATTGGATTAGTTGGAAGTTAGGAGATAGAACTGATTAAAGATGACAAAAGATAATTATATTGATTTTTCTTTTATTCTGTTCCATATGATATATACAAATAATTCGTTGCTTTAAACGACGGAACTATTTCTGGAACTGATAGAGAACTCTAGTATTCTTAGGGGGACTATCAGAACTTTATTAAATTTTTCAAATTTTTGATGATGAACGGCCAGCTTCACAGAGGTTAATTCGAAGTGCAGCTTTCTCGCATGAGTCTCGCATTAGAACCAGGTGCAATGAAGATTCGATTTACGCTCTTTACTGCTCGCTGTCATAAAGAAGCGAATGGAAAGTACATTAACTCAGCAGCTGCGTCTTTTGCCATCCTTCTCCTTGATAAATTTTCTCGGAAACGTCGCAATAGCATTATGTTCGTAATATAATTCGCCATTATTGAGAAACTCTCCTAGTTTGAATAGTTTTCTGATTCTTACTCTGATCTTTCTTGGCAGACTGCAAAGTGCAATTTGCAATAAGTTGTGTAGGAAATTAAGTCATTTTTAACGCAATTGTCAGACAAAAGAAGCTCGCTTTTGAATATGATTTATCAATTAAAATAAAATGCTTATTTTTTTCATAGTATATATATATATATATTTTGCGGGATAATATTAATAGAAAGTATAACGTAACATTTAGCAAAATTAATCTTTAATAACATAAATTAATATCTATTATGATAGCATTCTATTAATATAATACATATTTAACAATATATAATCATTAATAATAATGAAATGTAATATTCTGAAATTAATAAGAATTAATTATTTTGATTACTATTTATATTATTTTCTGGCATTTATAAATTTTTTCTGTACATGTTACATATTTCTCCTTTATTAAATGGACAAATTCATAAATGAAAGAAATACATTGTTCGAAAACATAAAAATAAAGAAATATTTTTTATTATTTCGTGTTTAAATAAACATAAAACATAACTAATGTTATTATATTAAATATCTGTGTGCATCAGCGTTGAGACTTTATCGTATATGTTGTAAAATTGTCTCGTTGTAGAGAGTGTCTTCGAGTGACTTTGTACCTAGATTCGTTTTTGTCTCGAAATTACATTGGTTTTCTTGCCGAGCAATATTTTCTCAAGATAACTTCCAAAGTGAACTTTTCGAGTAACTGAAAAACATAACAAAAATTTTAGGGTTCTTCTGAATTTACTACTTGTTTAATTGTTTTCGTATTTTTCGTATTCTAGGATATTGTGCATCTTTTTCACTTTTCCTCTTGGCGAAGAAGTAAAAAAATTACGAAAAGTATAAAAAAGAATTTTTATAAAATTTTTCAAGCTATTTATTACATTATAACATATAACACATACAGAAATGTAAGGTGATATTTCGCAAGAAAGCAATAAAGCCTCAATAAACCTTCTCCAACTCAGTTTAACACGATCCACCTTTGACCCTAGCTACTTCAAACAACTTGGGCGACATTACGCTTGAACCGACATTCTCCGATATTTTCGTAGCTTCCAGATCCTAGACTGCAGTGTAGGTTGCCCTTTTATTTATAGATACCGACGGTGTCAACGGCCCAGACTATTTGCTTGTCGAGCTCGCCTCTGAGCTCGTCTCGAAAAAGGCCCGCGATTATTTCTATAAGTAAGGATACGTCTTTCTTGGAGCGAAACTTTCGGTCTTTCTTTTATTGCGAAATTCTTGATCACATTGAATCTCGTTTGAGCGCGAATCACGAAAGTTGCAATTGCCGCAACTACGATTTCTGTTTCTGAAATGATGGTTCCTTTAGATCAAAATTATATCGTGCAGTAATATCTATGAGGCAAAATAACGGAAGATCTAATTTTATTTCTCTAAATCTACTCCTTTGTACTCGCTTAAAAAGTTGCGGTTTTTATAAACTTCCTAAAAGTTATGTGATTGCACGTATGATATTTAGTGACAGTTTTACGTCATGTGTAACACATGTATGTGTATCTATGGATCGGTCGCCCACGAGTATGTGTTGCAAGTCGCGAATTTCGCAACAGCAAGACAGAGCACTTTTGACCGATGACGACGCCAAGTTAGGTAACCGAAATTGCAATAGTGCGGGAAGTCAATCCCGCCTGCCAGAATCACCATCTGAAAGTATTGGGAACGAGTGGTGATCAGTCGCTGGTTAGCCCCGTGAACGCGACGATCGTCTTTCTCTAAGCGATCATGGGGATCATGGGCGTGATCGATGGATGGATTCACGGTGACGTGGAGACTAGTCGGCGGAAATGTTCCGCGGCGGGAAGTAAAGTCGAATCCACCGAGCGATCCTGCAAGAACTTCCTCGCCGATGAGCCGGTTCTTCGCGATCTCCTGCACGGCATATCCACCGAGCACAATCTCTTCGAAGTCGTGTGCACGATCAATCGGCTGGTCTTCTTTTACGTCATCGTAAGATGGATCAATCACGAGCTGCGAATTTCCTCGTAGGCGGTTTCTCCGATGTAATAAATTCGTAAAATTATGCGACTCATTTGAAGAAGTGGAGAGTGTTGTTTGCTAGAAGAGGACTTTTAAATAGCTTCGAATAGCTTTGTTTTCATAGAGAAGAGAATTGGCAGGGAAAATTTAGACTGCCCTTCACAATCGATTTGGATAATTACTAGACAAATGTGAGTCGGAGAGAACTGTATATCTGAAATTTATAGGCGTGCAATTATTTACGAGGATTATACTCTGTTATCTCGAAAATTTCGCCATGCGATTAAGGCTTTCGTCAAATTGCTATTTTATTTTTTGGTATTTGTGTCATAATTAAAGATAATGCTATTGTCATTATTGTTGAAAAATAAATATGTTGATTTATATTTAACGTTTTTTATGCAAATAGCAATGTTTTTACCTTTATCTTGCTAATTAGGAAAAGTTAATTTTTGTGACAGCACGTTTCCTTTTTCATAAAATTATTTTTAGAGTGCTTTGAAATGAAATGCTTTTAAATGGAAGATTGTCTCGTTACTTACGTGGGCGTAGTGCAGTAAATTATGTATCTACTTCTACGAGCTGTTTTATAAAAACAATGAAAAATCTTCCTGAATAAAACGACTAAAAATCTAGTAAAAATAATAATAAAAGAAATATTTGCTAAAAAAATACAGCAATAAAGAGGGAACTTGCCAAGAAACTCGAGACCTTCAAATAATGTACTGAGAGAAAGAGTATGACAAAAATGGAAAAATAAACAGAACATCCGCAGGTATTAAAGAGAAAGAAAATAGTAAAAATATAAATTTTCCATAAAATTATATTCTTGCGAATAAAGTTATATTAATAACGGCGTTACATTTATATAAACCAGGACATGTGTTATATAAGAGTAATACTATAAATAATTTGTTGCAACATGTTTTATGTTGAGTCACATATGTGTACGAATTTCTTCGCCGCTGAATATATTTTTATCTTATGGCGAACACACGCACTGGTGTGTTTTCGCAAACTCGCATTAAGACCGCGCGAACGCCGAAACGAAAAGAACTTGATGCGATCCTCGAACTAATGACGCGATCTTATTTTCGTACGGCTGAGTGACAATTTTCCAGGGACGTTTCTCAGAGCTCGATAAATTCTCGTGTTACTTCGAAACGCGCAGATTCTCGGATCGATGCGTCCCATTTCGTAGTTTGTAACGGCAAAAAAAGACGAAAGACAGATTTTTCTACTTTTCAGATACAGATATTTTTAACCGTAATGAATTTAACATCGATCTGTAGGTTTTTAAAACGTGGAACATTAATTGTTACAGTGTCTCTCGCTTGAAATAGGATTTTACGTATTTAGACATTTCCTGCGGAATAATTTATCTTCAGATAATTTACAAATATGAAGCTCGCAGAGTTATCTCGGCAAATTTTGTTGCTCGTAAAGTTCCTCCCACGGTTCTCGTATCTAATCGATGTCTATAATTCGAGAACAATAGCTGATGTTATTTTATGAAAATTTGCTCCGGAAATATTGATTAACTATTCGCGCATCGTTGTGTAATACAATACGCCTATTTATATTACAATAACAGGAAATGCGGACAATGTCGGTTTATAATATCATCTATACATTATATTTGTAATATCGTCGAAGTGACGTGAGGATATGTGAACGACAAACGTATGAATCATTATTTTTTTTAATTTTATGATATTTCAAGCCAGATACGTTCCGTAAATCATCTTAATTACGGTAGTATAATAATACTCACGAGACTGATTTCGTGCAAGATAGACACTTGTTGTCACATTGTCTGTGGATATATTTACAATTTTCAAGCCACTCACAACGAGAGATACGAAATAACAGAATTTACGGCGCATGAAATTTAGCACAAATGCGAAAGTGCAAATTTGAAATGTTATATCACACTGCAACCCGATAGCCACTGGACGTCATTTCCATATTATGTTACAGTCTAATTACGGTGTTATGATATCCGCTCGAAATTATGTCGAAATCATGAGGCATAGACATTTGTGGTCGCTTGCACATTGAATTTCCATAGAAGCGTTGGAACGATGTGTCGTTTACTTTCCATCGTAACGCGCACAAAGTTCACAGACCGAACACGTTTTTTAATCGAGTTTTAACTCAACTAGACCACGATGGTGGCATACGCTTCAGATGCTCTCGTGCGGGATCGTCGTGTGGGATCTACGGGGTGAGTCAGCGCCCGGAATGCGAGGGGTCATGCCACGCGAAGCCCTGTAGGCGCATGATGGGAAAACGCGTGCGATGCACGCTTCTGGTGTGCGTTTTACTTCGCTTTTAAACCGACGACGTGTGACGCGTGTTTATGGTCATTTTAACTCAACGGCGCCTCATTAGGCCGGATAATCCGTCCCTACTTTTCGCCCCTGTGTTCGCTTGAAAAATGCAGCAGTGTCCTAACCGAGTTCATTGAAGCTTCATTTTACATCGACTTTCCGGCTAGCGTTTCAGACACATTTCACGTCTCTTTATTTAATCCCGAAGTTGACAATGTTATGAAAAAAAAAACGTCCGCCCGCTGCATTAACTTGTAACTTCTTCTTCACTTCTGGCTGGAATATATTTTGGAATTTTTCGTACACGTCAGACTGTAGTGATTCGTTTACCTCGTGCAACAGCAGCCTGCTAAACAGCATATGTCACCGTATGTCGAGCTTTGTATCTTATGGAAACAATTTGTACGGAGTCTAATTTCAGAGTCCACCGGCACATCCCAAAGTGCACATGTCTCGCTGGGAGAGATGGCCTATTTCTAGAATCTGTCTCGAGTTTGAAACTTGTGATTTAATTTTTAACTCGTTTTGTCATTTATAATATTATCGGTGACACTTGTAAGATAGCTCATCCCGGAGTTCATGCTGCATTAAGTCCATCAATCTTGCGACATCGTATATCTGGCATAACGTCAATTTGATCATACAATATCATGGAGCTTATTGATTTTGTACAATGGTTAATGCATTTCGATTACAATTATATATAATATATAAAATCGTTGCGACAATCTCGTAATTGAAAACTTTAAATTCTTCAAGAAAGATACAAATTAGATATAAATTAATATTTACTATTAATTTTAATATTAAAGGAGTTTGTTTAAATATATATCCTATTATATCCTATTTAATAATTATATAAACATGATATGTTTCAATAGATACAACTAAATATCATCAATTGTATGCTCTTCGAAGTTTAATAATGAAATGCTAATCCGATTACCAATGCAAATCATTCAATTACTCTTTCGTCATAATCCACAAACTGAAATTAATGATGGCGAGGTTGATTTAAATATAACCGGGGATAAAGGTACTGCATATCAATAGCAATACCGGCGACATTACGGGAACAATCCGCGACATCCCGTACCTCGCGTGACCGAATAAATATTTTCAACTTTTGGAGAATTTACAGCCGCCGAGAGTAACCTGAGTTGAAGGTTCAAGGATACTGCGCACTGAGAGAGGAAAATATAGTTACTTTTAGCCTCAACCACAATTTTATAATATTTCTAACTATAAATATGTATGATTAACTATATGCATCATTATGTTAACCATAATTATCGTTAGAAATATTATAAAATTATGGTTGAGGCCAAAAGTAACTATATTTTTCTCTCAGTGCGGGGAAATACCTTATATTGGTGCCCTGAGAAATCGCATAACGGTAAATGGTGCGAAAAAGAAGCAGGATTATTAGAACGGTGTAATTCTTATTTCGGTAACGTATGCAATATCCGAGATAAGCGGATAACTGAGCTGAGGAGACGTACAGTGCGCTTCGCGACTCCCGTTCCGCTTCCTTCTTTCGAGCTCCGAATGGCACGTAACTCTTTCACAAATGTAATGAGAGAAACGACGTGAACGCGAATTATCCGATCCGTGGACCGGTATTTTAATCCTCGGTTCGTGATCTCATTTAATAACACGAGCGGTCCAACTTCCGCTTTGTTCGAGACTCTCCTTCTTGATCCGCTCTTCTGCTTCTGCAATTTCGCTATCTTAACATTTTGATGAATGGCTCTTTTACTCTTATTTCAATCTATTACATTTCTGACATGTGTTATACACGTCTCATTTACTTCAGCAGCTACATCGATTCAGAAATCATTAATTAGGATGAGCTAGGATAAAATGAAAAAGAAAGGCAAACATATTGCTATATTTATATTATATATTTATATTTATATCTTACATTTTTCTACACGTTTTCTACAAACTCTGAAAATAATATAAAATTAACCTTTTCATGATTTAGTTTTTATATTATCGTCCTCAAAGTAATTAATTCGTACAATTAATTAAAAAGTCTGCCATTTTTGGATTAAATTGTATTTTAAAACTGATAAATAATCGGCAATCTATCGAAATGGAGAAAGAATACAAAATTCACAGAAATATTATTAGACTACCAAGAGTCAGCTTGACCGAAAATTTTGCAGCTTGGCAGTTGCAATAAATACTTGTAAAATTCATGTCGCTCCAGTTTCACTTATTATTGAATATTGATTCGGTTCACATTATCGAGGTGTAGAAAGAAAATTTCTAATTTTAGTAAAATGATGTCGATACAGATGTGTATTAATAAGTTGTATCAATTAAGCGCCAAAATACATCGCGTATGCCTATTTCTGTGTATACATTGCTACTTTGTCCTTCCACATTAATGGAATACAATGATTATTAGTAACCTCAAGAGAGGTTACTAATGGGAAATGTTGATTCTTTTTTCGAATCTATTTTATGTACACGTGTGAACGTAAAAGCCTTTTATCATTCCAATCGCGAGATGGAGGAATCTTGAAGAATTCTTGTGTCTTTTTCTTGTAGGTACGTTTAATTGTCGTTAGTTAAATAGTGAGCATTATTATATACATTACACAGCACTTTATTGTTTAGTATGGCCTTCGGCCAAGTAGAAAATTGATATCTTTACGTCGTATTGCCGATGTTAATGAAGGCAAAGCGTCACACAAATAAGATATGCTTTTTGTCTTCTTTCTTGTATCGAATCGAGTTTAATTGAAAATATATAAATATAATAGATTGAAAAAAATGATTGAGAAGTATGTTATAAACGTATATGAAAAAATGTACATATTTATTATGGTATTGAATATTGTGGTATTGTGGTATCGTGGCATTGAAAATATTTTATTCATTATAATCGTCGTGGAATGTTTTATTGATCGATTGTCCTATTATGAGTGGAAAGCACGTAACTTAGTAAGAGATAAATTTAAGACTCGAATTTTAAGCAGTATATTTATCTTTCTTATCACTGACGTATCTTGAGCATTAAATTTCTTTTAACACCTGTATGTAAAAATTCCTGTTAAGAGAAATTTTAATTCACCTCGTCGATATATTTTGTTTATTTTGGAGTTTGTGTTAACTTCGCACTACTCATTCATCACCTCAGCTTTACGAGCGAGATACGAGGTATAAACTGCATGTATTCCGCAGTTCTCGAAAGCCACTCGGCGCGGTCGCATTTCGTATCATTTTGTGGCTGCGAACTTCGGCTACGAGCCAAATTTTAATAGGACCATATTAACAGCGTAGATGCAGTAACTTGTTCATCTTGACTTGTACGAAAGAATAATTTACGAAATACGGTTTAAAAATTCGACGCAACATCTTAATTCTATGATACACATAATTACATACTATTAATTTTGAATTAAAAAAAAAAATTAAGCTCATTCTCTTCAGAAAGATTGTTAACTTTTTTGGAATACGCGAAAAAGATTAAGCATTATTTTTTTAATTTTTTAAATGAATCTAACGGAATAATAATACTTTTTGATCTTGCGCAAGTAGGACATTGGATGCCTCATGCTTTTGCTCTAGCGAGCGGATGATAATTATCATAATGCACTCGCACTACTTCCTGCCGCTGCTCGCTTGACGATACATAGTCGCGTAGCCTGCAACTCTGCAGTCTCGTCCTTGTGCATCTCGGTCATGACGCGGCGCACGAAGCTCGATCGAACCAACACCCACGTTCGAGCACAAGAGAAATTTTCGTTCGTCGGTATCAGGAATTTTTGCGCATTCTTTTATCCATTGGCTGTCTGAGAATTTGTAGAAATCTTTGAACAATTCGTAATAGATATTTTTATAATATAAATGCTGGAGCATTTTTAATTAATAATATTCGTATATAGTTGATTAAAAATCTATATATTTTATATAAATAACACAAATTTACTCTAATTATGTCATCGATTGGTCGCGAAAATAGTAATGATTAAACGCTTTCAATTATTAATTTCTTAATTTTAAAAATTTAAGAGAAATATTTGTTAAAATATAAATTTTTACTAATGTTTCCTTTTTATGAGGAACTAGTTTAACTGAAGCAGCTCACGCGCTCAGTTGAAATATGCTTTTCCTTGGACTCAAGACGGAGGATCGGCCAAGTAGATGTGACTAGAACGATGAGTGTTGGATTTATTTTGAGTTGACCCACACGGAAAATTCTTTGTAACTCCGTCGCGTCTCTCGCTAGTATTTTTCTCCGATGTGTTTCCTTCCGGTAAGAAAACTGTCACCACAGTCACGGTCTATAATAATACGTTTGATTCAGAGATTCCTACGCAGTTTTGTCACTATCAAAAGATTGCTTGCCGATGATATCTTGTGCATATCTCTTCAAGAATCTCTTTAAAAAACCGAGTATTTAGTAATGAATTCGTATTTAGCAAAAACTGGAATTTATTATTATTTATGACGTTTCTTCAGAATGCATTGTACGTTTAAATACTGATATTACAAAATACTGATTTATTAATTTTTTTAATTTGTTGAAACGCTTTACGCGATAATTGTTATATCGATAGGGTGCAGTACATAGTGATGCATACGCTATATAAAATAAGTGTATTACACTATAACATCGTGTCTTGGGTCGGTTTACTCGTATCATCAACCTCAGGCTCGTTCTAGCGTAATTAATGGCTTCATCCTGCCGTGCAAGTTGGCGAACGCACATTAAGGTGAGGGATAGTAATACTGGATGTGTGCGAACGCGAAACTCGGTACTTGTTATCGCAAATCTACGGGACTACGCGACTACTCGAGAAATATTCATATGCATATCCAATAAATTTATAACTACCGGTCATTAGCATTGCGTTTTCGTGTTGCCGATATGGAAAGAGATAACCCTTCTTTTTCCAAGGTGCGTGAGAAGTGAAGTACAGTGGTGCTTTGGTGGAAACGTGAGAAAAAGCAGCGATATTAAATAAAATTGAAATATTTACGACGAAATATTTCGTTTATTATTTGTCGAAACAGATTTAACGTACAGAAAGCAGGGAAGTAGAAAGAAATATGTGAGTACAACAGGATTTCAGTGAATTCCAGATCTTGAAGAGGATCTGAAGTTAACTTTACCGCGTAGCAATCTCGCATTTACGCTCCGTTTATTTCCCAGTATGTCTAAAGCGCTAAGCGATTCCTTCGCACGTCGGTATTTCGGATTCCATGTGCCGAGATTTAATGACTCGCGGCAAATGAATTAACAAGCCGTTTTTTTATTAATCCATTAATTACTTAATTGATCGAAGCAAAGTGCTTTAATTATGATGTGGAGCGGCCTATTATGCATAACAGTTCATGCACCCGCGTGTTATGAGGCAAGGCAAGGCAGTCGATTACCCTTCATCTCAATTTACCCGTGATTTTTTCGCTTCGCCTTTTTTTAGCTCCATCGTCTCTGAGCCTTTTTTTAATCCCGCGCACAGCCTCTTATCGATCCGCAATCCATCCGTTTGGAAATATCTCGGTGTATCTTGGATGGGGAGGGATAGGTCAGGCGCTTCGGCAGGCACTATGTCGTGCGGTTGAAAATAATAGCGTGACGTCGGACACCCGACGGATTCTACAGCATTGCGTCATAGATTCACGTCTGCCACTGATTTATCTCGGCCGGCGCGATCTTTTGCGCGGTCACGATATCCGTTATCCGTCGAAAATTTTCGGCGAGCTTCCATTAGAAAGGCGACGGATAATATCCCCCGCTGGAAATAATATCGATCCGTGGAGCTTACATTTTTTATTAAACGTTACTCAAATCCTCGCCGGCCCCTTTTAAAAAGCTTCTGCAGATATTTTACGAATTCACCGCGATATACGGGGGATTCTACTCAGCTCTAAAGGAAACGTTCGTGGAAAATTAAGGTCGACAAATTTTATGAAATATTAACTTGAATTTCTCTCTTAATTTAAAGCATCCTTATTTTCACGAGAGAAATAAAAGATTAAATTACGCGTTATAGAAACCGCAAAACGTAAACTTGTATTTCCACTTCCTTGTATAAACTCGTAATTAAATTTCACTGAAATGGTAACGTTGTCGGAATGCTCTAGACATTAATTCTTCGCGTTGCATCGCGCCGCGCAATGCTCATTCATTGTTAATCAATGAGTTGGGACGCGAAGCGAGCTACGTCCAACTCGGGTGGAATAATAAATATCGAGAAATGGCGTTGACACGAACGGCGTCGTATTTTATTGTATAAAATACAACTGCGCGTCCTACGGGTGCTACTTATTTTCATTCAAATACCGCGGACACGGTATATCAGCGCGTCTATGCATATATGAAAGCTTGCTACCGACGCTGTCGCTATTATACGAGCAAACAGGTGTTCGCTTATTCCGGTGACGTCGTTGTCGCATCCGTAAACTTAACATGTTCGCATCATCATGTCCGAACGGACGGGAAGAGAGTTTGATCACGTATTAATGTCCGCGCTCGTAAACCGTCTTATGTGTGCATTGATATCCTGATATCCTTAATATGAATGGCTCGTTTTGCAATATTGTTACACAGCTAACGCACTGTGACATGTTACCTGCATTATAAACTTTATCTTTTACGCATTGCATACCGAAAAGAAATGTCTCTTTGAATTTAATAAGTTTTATTGAAATCAAAGAAATTTAACATTTAGGATAATCCAACCAAACTAATGTTTGAATCAACAAATACGATTGTTCGATTTTCAAGAAACGTACACATACTTTCAATAAAATATTTTTTAAATGAAATAAACATAATAATAAATAATAATGAAAAATAAGTTAATTTTTGTATAGCCCTGTATGAGCTTAGTGATTATTCTAAAATCTAAATAGATTAATTGAAACAAATGACGCTCTTATTTGAATCAGACGTATTTAGAGTATTATTTCAAGTAATAGTTTATATATAATATTTTTCCATCAAACAATATGATTCGATGCAACGAAGCAATCAAGTTTTTATTCAATGAAATAATATTTGTTTAGTGAAACAAATAAGTATAAGACAAACAAACACGCTAAATGTAGAGAAACGTTGTTCTCCGTGTTTCTGTATCTTTCGTTAAGACACAGAAACGCTCTTCGTATCTTATCCTTAGCGTAGACAGCGGGCCATTGTTAAATTCCATTGTAAAACAAGGTCTGCGCCATATGTAGATTATTTTAGGACGAGCGGGGTTAAAATCGACTATCTCTCGAAATACCGGCGACGTGACGTCGCGCACCCCATTCGGCTCGTGCTCTTCGTCCGCTCGTTGTCTCATTCTGCCGACACGTGTTCCTCGCGCCGGAGGTTGAGGGATACGAGGGATACGGGCACGGCGAGGGTTGAAGGTACGGACCGATACGGTTCGCGGCACTGCGACAGAGCGGTGTGTTGCGATCTGGGGGGTGGCGGTGGCGGTGACGGTGACGGTGACGGTGACGGTGGCGGGCGGTGGCGGAACGAAGGCGGCGAGGGCCTCGCGGCGGCGTCAGAGCCACGTCGCCCGGCTTCATCCTCTTTCGCCGGAGTCAGTCGGCTGCCAGGCGCGACACGAGCCAGTAGCACCCGGTGTATACAGTCCATCCGGACCTTCTTCGCTGCACTTCGGCTGCGGTCGGTCGATCCCGCTCTCGCCCGATCCTCCTTCTCTCCCTTTTCCTCCTCTCGTTCGCGTGCGATCGTTACTCCGAGAGCGTCCGCGAGCGAGGACCCGCGGCGGCAGGTGGAAAGCCCCGACGCTCGTCCGTTTCCGACGCGACACAACGCTCCGCGTTCGACGCCTGTCCATCGGCGAACGTTGCCAGCGGATGCGAGAGAAGACAGAAGTGGTCCGAACGATAACCGCGAGGGGATACTTGACACTGTCAAAGGATACGCATTGACGTTTGAGCGGTGTGCCACGATATTCCACCGGGGAGCGGATATCTCACGGAAGCCGAAACGAGACGTAGCGCTCATCGCGAGAGATAATCGCGAGTAGCGCATTGCGTATTGAGATCGAAGAGCCTGGAGATAAATCAAGCGTGCTCCGATTGTGCTCCGCCAACGGGAGATCCAGCCCCGGATAAATCAGTGCGGATGTTTTGTGAGGAGGGAAAGTCTAAATAACGGCTATAATCTGAAACAAAATTTATAATTATTATAATAATTGAAGGAGCTTGGATTGAAGGACACTTGACATTGTATTCCAATAGTGACGTAAGAATCGACGAAGATAAGGCAGATCGAGCGATCGTGCAGATTCGTGCGAGCTAGAGACTAGGACAATCTGATTGAAGTGATATCGAGATAAGTAGCTGGATTAAGACGCTTAATCTTCGAAACGAATCAAGACGGATAACGGCCAATCTGTGATATCCAGCCCGAGACAAGCCAAATTGGCGGTGCGGATTAGATCGTGCAGATAGCGAGTTGAAGCGACGATCGCAGGCCTGAATAGGATAACGCGCTTAAGCAGCTTGGGATAGCGGTGGATTAACCAGCTTCATTTCGGTGCGAGTCGCGACGGCGCGGCTTCGAGCGGGGAACGCACATCCAGCGCGAGGCGAGAAGTAAATAAGCGCGAGCTGTGAAGCTCCGGGCAACTGGAGCGGCGGCGAAACTGGCGCCGGGATTAAACATAGCTCGAATTTGAGGCGTGAATTCGCAGATTCGGGGAAGCGCGAGATAACGCATCTGCTGTGTGTCGCGTGTTCTCGCGCGCAGAGGCACATCCGAAACGCGAAAACGAAGACGAAGTCTCAGCGACGGCGGACGCGATCAGCCGGTCGTTGCACTTCGTCTGCTCGCTCCGGTAAATCTCCTACGAACGCCTGCCTCTCTTCGCGATATACCGTTACCACCACAACACAGCGATCAGACGAGGCCTCCGCCTCTCGTGTACGTGCGCGTGGAGAGGCTTGCTTCACGCCGACCAGCGCGCGAACCGGATACCCAATTCCGCTCTCCGAGTCCGCGTTTACTTCTAGAGGATTACCGTCCGGAATTTAGGAGGATTTTAAAGTCCAGTTAGCTGTCGAAGATACGAATGCTCGCGAGTGCGAGGTGGCATTAAATTGTCCAAAGGCGCCGACGGATCTCGAATCGTCGTAGAGAAGACGGCGATAAGCCGAGCCGATATCGGTGACAGCAGGAAGAAGCGGGCGATTTCAGTTCCCCTCCGTGACATCCGGTAAACCCTCGACGGAGTGAAAAAGTGCCGATTATCGCGTGGGAGGAGGGTAGTCGAGCGATACACGGGAAAATTCCTGCCGCCGTAATGCGCACGCTGACCGAAGCGATGAAGCACCGTGCGATCAGCTGACTAGTCGAGTTATTCGGCGGACGCACCGCTGATAAGGATAATAATCGGGACAAGCATTCCCAGCGACGCCCGCCGCCTACTTGCTCTGTCATGACATTTGGCACGGCGTTCCACACCGAGAAATCGCAGTTGGCCAGCGAGAATTCCGCTCGGTATGTATGTTCGCATTCATGATGACGTCTCCGTGCCGTTTGATCCGATTCCTGAAGCGAGTCTCGAGCCAGTACCTTCGAATCGAGAAATCTGCTTTCGATTCACGTGGTTGCATTGACGTGGAAAGTCTAAATCTGTATCTTTTATTCTTTAATATTGTACACTGAAAAAAAATTCCCATTAAAAACGGATCAGAAAATCTTGTAGGATTGATCAAATATTCTGATTATCCTGATAGAAATTTTGGTTATCACAAGTTATAATGATAACCAGAATTCCTATTATGACAACCAGAATATTTGATCAATCCTACAAGATTTTTCTGATTCATCTGTTTTTATCCAAAATTTTTTTCAGTGTATCTTATTATTTTATTATAATTTTGATTTGAGAAAGAGAGAGAACTACGATATATTATTAAACAAATAGGAATGAGAGATTTTAAGCATACATAGAAAGCAAAAATAGAATTTTTGATAGAGTTGTTAACATTATTATTTCACGATAAAAGTTTCATATAGTATTGCTACTGCAAGCAACGTCTCACAAAGAATGACAAGTATATGATGCAGTTGATATTATTTAGGCTTTTTTGCTTCTGTATCGTACAGAAGAGAACATTTATATTTGCTTTTCAGTCAGCATGAGATTTACTCATTGAAAGAAATGCTAAGTCATCTTCTGATTTTACACCAAGCTTTATTTTAGAATAACCAACATGGCTGTGAAATGTTGACAGTTCCTGTGAATATTACAATTAATTTGAACAACTCAAATGGATAATATAATTTAACTTTATGACACTTTGTCGTGAATAATATAATATAATTTATCATCAATTTGTACAACGTAAATAATAAACAATTAGCGTGAGTAATTTACGACGCACATAAATAGTCGCTTCTTTATTAAATGCTTTTTTTTATTAGTCCAAAACGCGAGTTCCTTTTTTTTATTTCTCTCAGGATGTTTTGTAGATATAATTTTTATTGTCGCATTATCATTTCCCGAGTGGTCTGAAGGAAAGCGATCGTAAAAATGCGCTTTATCGCGAATTCGTCCTTCGCAGAACGTGACTAGTGTCTCGATAATTTCTGCGTGAACGACGCACGTGGTCGTATGTGTTCACGTGCGAATTCACGCGAGGAGGAAAAGATCAGCGTGCGGTGCACGTATGCGTTACGAGCGGTGAGTAAGAAAAGAAGCGAACGCACGAAGAAGAATGCGAAACACGCGCAATTCCCCGTCGACATTATTAACGTTCTTTGTTGCCGCGCCTCGATATAACGCGGCCGAGCGCGCGCCGCTGCTTTTTCGCGGTTACGTAAAACTTACCGTGGTCTCCGCGGGAATGATAAGTTTATTCACAAAGAGAGGATTAACCTGACTGCCATATAAATTTCCCGGTTCTCCTTGTTGGCCATATTTCCGTTAACGTTAAGCGATTTATGACTCGCACGAAAGTTGCGCGAAAACTGCACTCCGCTGGGAGATATCCAGACCATTATTTCTGTATGAACACAATGAAGATTTTTATAGATTGTGAAATATATTTCGTATTTAATTAATACGCATTCGCATTTGCGCTACAATTTGTGTATTTCAATATTCGAATAATTTAAATGTCGAAAATAATACAGAGATTTAAATTGAAGTGACTAAATTTAAAAAATTCTACAATGCATGAATTTGTTTAAATGGCATTGTCATGTATCAGTTGAAAAAATACAGCCATTATAGCAATAGCTAACAAATATTTCTTGGATGAAATTATTGCACACGTCTTCTCAATTTTTTTACGATATGATTTCATTTAGAGATTCGCGAAATCACATTATTCTCACTGATAGATCCGCAGTAATGCCGTTGAATCGAGGCTGATCAGTGAACTAGAAAAATCCAGCAATACCGCAGTAGTGGAAAGGAGGCAAGGTCGCACAGCGGGGTAGATTGTTGTGACCTTATTATCTATGATGCAGCCCGTACAACGGGATTCAAACCAGAGATACTAAAAACCGTGTTTTGTATTCGAGGCATAATATTGAAATTGTCCGGATACAGCATCCAAATCTTTAGTCGCAGATAAAACACAGATACAAAAATATATTTCGAATAAAAACGGACACAGTTTATGCATGCATTACACAGCGTCCATTGTCATAATATCAAATTTTAGAACCGCATTTGGCATGAGATATTTATAGAATAATAAGCGAGAACAAGCAAGAACAATATGATATATCTGAGATATTTACAAAAGAATAAACTAGAACAGCGTCTATATTATGTGAAATGTGAGATGGATAAAAGAAATTTGAATCATTGCTTTCATTACAAATTTCACACTTGGAATTTATTACTCTCTTAGAGTCAATCAGTGAAACTCACTATCAATCAGCGAATGTACACTGACTACAGTGATAAATATAGCACTGAATTTATTCAGTAATGTGAATATACACTGATTACAGTGATAAGTATAGCACTGAATTTATTCAGTGCTATACTTATCACTGTAATCAGTGTATATTCACTGATTGACTTTAAGAGAGTATTGATAATTTATTGATAACAAAGAATCGTTTGAAAACAGAAAGTTTGTTAGTCATTAATCCAACCAACAGATATCTGTAAAAGAAGTAAGACGATAGTTATTGTAGCTGACATGGATAGAGTGTAGTAAACTATATACAGTTCCTTTAAAACTGTGTATTGTGTGAAAAGCTTTCAAGATCAGATCATATAAATTTCTTTCATCTACTCGAATGTCGCAATAAATCGCAAGAAAGTCGACCGTGTTGTAAGCACGTGCAATTATTTATCTGAGATTTACTTTACCTCAGCTGCCATAAGTTGGCGAAACGTGTAGCGGAGTCGTTTCTTAAAATAAATTTATAATAAGAATTTATAAAATTCGCGGATCGGTTGTCTTAGTGCGAGCGGGGAAAAAAGGTCGCATACTCGTTGCGTTGGGCCCCGGTTATGGTCATTGCGCCAATTCAGCCCGACATCCGTCCACGTCATGCGCTCGCGTGTGGATAGGCACTTCGCTTCGCGACTAAATACTCCCGTTAGGGCCACGTTTTCATGCCGCTTTACGGAGATAAAGAGGTCGTTCATGTCATGTCGAATTGAAGCGTTTTGCAGTGCCTTTTGAATTCTGTCCGAGCGTCGAGAAGCTTCAAGAAATAAGTTCACTAAAATTCAATGGGCAACCAAGAGCGCCCATTTCTACTCGCCGAAGTGCGAAGGTATATTATTCGATATCGACTTCGTCTCCGATAGTATCGACATCGTGCGATATCGGACGTGACAGTAGCGTGGTGAAAATTTCTAGGATATTCGATTCGCGAGGATTGACGAATGATATGAATTGTCAAGTTATACGTTCGTATCGTGGAAGGGTATGAAATAGGATATGAAACAATACAAAAGTTTGTTCGGAAGAATGCCACGCCGTAAACGTAATTCTTCCATTATCAGAATAGTATCTAACTCGCGAAAGTTCGTACTTTCATAAATTACAAAGCGTCGACGAGATTCGTTCGACGCGGCTTCGCGTGGCGCGATTTCCGAGATTACGGTCACGTGAATTTAGATATTTGATACTCTTCCGCGTGTAGTATGCGTGTGTAATTATATCTAATTATTTCTGTACTAATTAAACGAAAATTTAATTGGGTGATACGTAACGTAAATGTTAAATCCTTTCCTAATGATTAAATTACGTTGTTCAGTCGGAATAATGAAACCTATAATAAACTAAAAGCACAGTCAATAAAAGTGACTCAATTTTATACGTATTTCATATGTATTATACGCGAACGTGAGCTTAATAAATTAATAAAGATACATGATACACGCGGAGATATAAAATAACAAAGGATGCATATACGGTATGCACAGACACGTTGCGAATTAGCGCAAAAACGGTCAGTATTGTTGCGCCGCGTTATTGCGTTTGCCGTTGCTGCGAAGTTTCCCATTGTGGCAGGACGTGTACATACCGCACCCGCAGAATTAAAGGGTCAAACTGCCAGCGCCGCGCCGCCGTGCGTGTTCAGGAAAGCAGTAATGACCGAGCGCACCGGCACATACACAACGGGCTCATGTTTTCGTTCTGCGAAAAGCATTAATTCGCCTTATTTCATCGGCTCGTGCATGGCGTCGCGCATTGTTCGCGCTCGTTGCGGCGGAGAGGGACAGTGACACGTCACGGGATGCACGTGACGAGGCCTGGGCAGCGGCGACGGAGCCGCTGGAGGTTGCAGTCAAGGCTGTAGAAAGGCACTGCCGGTTGCATCTCGCGAGCTATACCGAGCGGTCGTCGAACCCGAGCGCGTTCGTCGCCGTTTGCGCAAGGTCGTTTTACTTAGGTTCGTCTTGGTCGTCGACCAAGTCAGCGCGCGCTACCGCGACTAAACGCGCCTACGGTGAGAGGCGCGGAATCGGAATAGGTGGCCAGAAAGATATGTCATGACATAAATCATACACAGAAGAAATCTCGCGTGATCCTTTAACAGTCAGTCGCCTTTGATTTATTTCGTATTGATTTTTTTTTCATGTTCTTCCGTATGTTTGACGCGTGCTGTATAATTAGGACCGTTAATCACTCGATCCGAAGCGTTGATTAATCGGTGACATACTGATGCGAGATGAAATATAAGCCTGGGACATGGGAAGGACAAGGGACTTAAAAGTTAAGCTACTAAAAAATCAATATAAATATTATACAAAAACACAAAATATTAGTCTGAGACTTCGTTATTAAGTTATAATATTAAAGATTGGGTGACGTCACGGTAATTAGTAATCTTCCGCGACACTTGCATTGAAGAAAAATGGAACTTTAAATTGGTCAAAGAGCATGTCATTAAGCAATGCTGCGGTAGATGCGGGATAGGCTTTATAAGTGCTGTATGAAAGAGAATGAGATAAAGTCTACATAGAGAGGCATTTCTAATTCTGGAATTAAAGTAGCGCTAACTTGAATTCAGCTAACTTTCCGTTGATACGCAGGGAAAATTACAATCTAGAGAGGGAGAAACGCATGTAGAGGCGTTTGCGAGAGTTCGATAAGTTTGCTCGTTACTCCGTTAACATCTCGATTGTTAGATTTATGAAGTTATCTAATGAGTTTTTCAGACGAGAAGTGGGCGAGAGAAAATGCCGGGAAAATATTCTCGCAGGCGCGTCTCGGAATTAACGATCAATTTACTCGTCGCAATGAAGAATCTTCGAACGCCACTAATACGTTGCTTGATTGACGAGTCGTCATTAATTGTTGCTTCTTGCTCTACATTCGACTTTCCCAGCCGAGCGCCTTGCGCTCTCTTTGATTGAATTCTTCCTTTAGGTCGTGCCTTTCGCGTCTACTAAAACGACGTCTTTAATCAAGGCGTTACTCTTTGAAGTCTTGACGTCATGAAAAAAGAACTTTTGTACTTAATTATAGTTTATAAAATGTAGAGTATATAATAAGACATGTGCTCAGTTCAAAATATTGGTGAATGAAAAAGAATGAGATAAATGAAAGAATGTCGTAAAAGAATTCCAGTCTAAAATAAAAACATAGGAAGAAAATATATCAGAAAATTATATAAGAAAGAAATTGATAGGAAAGAATACGATCTATTAAGAAGGAAGCAATATTCGTAATTCGTATTATTTAGGTACAATAAAGTGAACAGTTTTCTCATTATTCTCAGAGAATTTCGAAATGGCAATAATATTTACTATCGCGTTAAGAAAAATAGAAGGAATAGACAACCTCTGAGTGTTTTCAATGAAATTCTTGTGTAGTTTTTATGGCAAAATTGCACTTCATTTTTGCAACTTAATTATTTTTCCGCCAATTTGCCTGGGAAATAATGGCGTAGCCGGAAGAAACTTCCTCTCGCGAGGTCATTACATAGGCGTTTCTAGTCCACGGCGTCCTGTTCTTTTACGGTATTCTATCGTCGATCTCGCACGTCAAGAAAATCCAGTTTGCCATAAAGGTGTGAATTTCTTTTCTCGGTGTTTCGTGCGATCTTTGCAAATAATGAACGGTTCAGGAAGTGCATGCTAATAATAAGATCGACCACAAGAAAGGATAGTTTCTCGCGATGTTAACATTTCCGCGCGTTGACGCAACGTTTTCTCCATACTTTTGTTGTTTTATCTCGATCGATTTGACAATAGAGAGAGAGAGAGAGAGCGAATTCCCGACAGGGCATAATTTCGTTGTCAAGCTTACCTTTACGTAAACCCTGTTACACGTGGCGATACGGTTTATATTATCTTACAGTTATAACGCGTTTGTAGCTTAACATACCTCATAACGTTTTTATTACTTTTATTATCGTGAAGCTCGACTAATGGCTGCAATAATAATGCAATAATAATTCCGTTGTCGCTCATGAATAGCACATACATTGATCAGTTCCGTTAGATCTCTCACCATTGACTGTCGTAATAATTCTATTATCGCGCCGTTAACTGTACGTACACGGACCAGTTACTACGGATATTCTTGCGCTACTAAATCTTGCAGTACTCACAGTGCAATGGAAAAATAATTAATTAAGCAGACATCTCAGTCTTCCGTTAGAAGTGTACGAGTGTAACTCCCTCGTCATCCACTTGCCTTTTCGCTCGCTTTATCAGCTCGCTCATCTCCGGCAAGATAATGAACTTGGCGTGTCTAATATATTCTTCCATCGCGATAGAATCGTATGGTTGATGCGTGAGAAGATGAACGAACTTCCTGGCCAGAATCTCGACCAGACAACGAGTCACGTTTTGTCCTGACGGTAAATTATACCGTCGATTCGCGGTCTGTCGTCGTTTTAGCCATTAACCGCCGCTCATTACGTCAGGTGGAGGAGGCTTCGCTTATACCATTAGCGACGCGGGTCGACCGACGCGAACCGGACTCTCGGCAGGCAGGCTCGATTAACTCGCCGCTCGGGGAGAGATCAATCGCGGCCTCGAACTTGACACGCGGCGTGATTCCCCTCGCGAGTAACCAATGTCTCTGATTTCTCGATATCTATTGTTTCTTATAAGGAGAAAAAAAACAATTCAAATTTCTCGAAGAATTTAAGATTATACCAAGTTTCCCACGCTTTTTTTTTACTTATGAATTATCTAATCAGTTTCTTCACATCGACTTTATCCTTAACTTTAATACGACTTTTTAATCATTTACAATTAATATCACCTTTCCTGTGAATTTTTGATATTAATTTATTTTTATTTTTTTTATTTAATTATATATTTTTAGTGCATGAAATTCATTTATAAGTATTGTATCAACTAATTAATTTGTAATTACTGGCGCTAACATTAAACTAATGAGAACTAATTAACAATAGTATTCGCATATTTTATTGAAAAAGATTCTAATCCAGATTTATTAAAGTCTGTTAATAGAGCATCTAGCAACATCAGAATAACTCGTATAATCTAGAGGAAGTTAGCTAGCATTCCGAATTTATTACACGATATAATCTTTAACTTGTAATTACGTGATTACGCGATAATTACTTAACCGGATGTACTTTATTGTGTGTTAGATCATGCATCGTATAAAGCTTGATGTGATGTGATTTTTGCTGATTTTCAATATCGTTATATTATTTCTTGTCGACAAACGTATAAAATACGTTCAGTAAAATATTTATCTTTGTTTTCTGAATTTCACATAAAGAATTTAGGAGATGACGGCATTGCCAAAATATGTATACGAGTAAGATTTGTGGCAATTGCATAAGAAGTGTTTGGATTTGTGATAAGTTAAGACAAGGTTGCGATTGTGTGCACGTGTCGTTACCGTCTTCCGTAAATAACGCTGTGAATTTTGCTCACGCAAAAATATGAGTGATTCATCATCATTAAAATGCACCGTATGGTATGTCTTACGTAAAGATTATAATATTCATACTATGTTTTATCTTTCTGGTATCCTGCTCATGGCTTAATGGCTGTCACATTTGATGTATTGTAATTGTCAAACGGAAACTTCATCATGGTGACACAATATTCATGTAAAAATTGTTATGAAAAAAATGAAAAAATAAGTAATACCACAATTCTAATTGAAGAAATATATTTTTCCGACTATATTTTCAAAATTTAAACATAATACACCAATAAAAATTTTTGAAGTAAATTTTAGGAAATTAGGCGATTATTTTTATGAATTAAAGCGATGCTAGCGCAAAACATTTAAGCACGGTCAGTAATTATTTTAAAATTAATCTTGATAAAATAAAGATACCTATCTCTTATTTGAAGATTAATCTTGATAAAATAAAGATACCTAGTTCTTATTTTACAATTTTGAACGTGACATTAAGCTATGAAGTATGGTGGACACCTATTTATAATCGGTTGAGTGAGAGTAAGTGGCACTCGTTCTTGTTGCTTCAGTTGTTATCCCTACCTCCGTTACTCTTCCCCTCCGATCTCGATGACCTGAAACATCCGGGTAAATGGGGCAGAGGGCGAGGCGAATCAAGATTCGTCCGACTATACGGGTTATCTCGCCGACATCTTCGGAATAAGGTCATGTTGATCGTTACATGTCCTCTGTGCCATCCACTAAACCATTGTGGTGATCGTGCACTGAGTGCAAGATAGGGCGTTAAACATCTATCAAAAAAAAAGATGAATTGAACAGTCGGAGCCACAGTAGATACTCCTAACATTTTTATTTCTACTCTGATGGCTAATACATACTCAATTTTCTTAGCTTGAATACAATTAGGAATTACAATTGTCTAACAGTTACGTGACTACTAAATCTAAAAATAACATGATTAAGTGTCTAGAATGTTTTCTAATTTAATTGTATTGAAATTAGAAAAGTATGAGTTTGGTAAACGAAATATAAGATTTTTGAGTCATTCAGTCTTCAGAATAAATGTTAGAAATTGTGTTTAGATATTTATTAACTTTCATGATTCAATTAGAGCTAATTAAAGCTTAATTAATTTTTTGCTGAAATAATTTTTTCCGAAAGTTACGTAAAGAACTTAATAAATGTGAATAAAATAACATTTATATAAAAACTATTATAATACAATAGTTTCATTACAACAACAAATTAGAATCTGAAAAAGTATTTTAATGTTTCTATTCTCTTCGGCGATCAAATGCATATATTATTCATGCAATACATATATTATTTGATCCAAAGACACAAAAACCTCAGACTGCCGGAAGATGAAACTTGAATTTTACATGATATCGCGGCGCCATACATCTTACGTAATTCTCGTAAACTTTGACCGACCGAAGTAAGAGTGTTATCAGCATAAGTCGCGATATTACAATACTTGGAAAGTGTATGCAATGGAAATGCATCCAACGAGACGTTATTGATATTTTAAAAAATTATTTTGTTAAGAAGAACTTTTATAAACACTTTTGCTCTCAATTCGTACATGTTCCATTAATAAACTGGATTTTTAAAATTATAATTTTACTTTTAGAGACAGAGAAGCATCATATATCATAAATGAAAGCGACTCTCTGCTTTTGCTGTCGCGACAAATAACAGTACAAAACAACAAATAAGCCATTTGTGTTACGACTTTTTTACTATTGCATGTTACATGTTTGTAAATGTAGAAATGCAATGTACTGCAGTTGGTGTTTATCGTCTGATATACGTATAATTCACCCCGTTTGTATATTCTCATACGAAATAAAAATGATAAATTTGTCATTTCATCAGCTATTATCGCATCGATGTCTGATATACGTATAATTCACCCTGTTTGTATATTCTCATACGAAATAAAAATGATAAATTTGCCATTTCATCAGCTGTTATCGCATCGATGTTACGAAAAAGAATCTGGCAAAGTCGTCCGACTGGCCAGTGATTTTCTAACGGTCGAAGCGTACGAATGTGCGAATGTCGATACGATTTGTTTGGAGTTATATAATTTGTTAAAAATTTATGTCAATGCGCAGAGATTGTTTTCAGCTGTTTTTTACAAAAATTCAATTGTAAGTGACTGAGTTTATCGTTTGATGATTAATTCGCAACAAAACAGCTACAATCTTTCTCGTAATTAAAAAATGAAATGATTCAGAATAATTCGTTATTAATGGATTAAAACGCCAATTAATCTATGATTTTACGAAATTGTAAACTGGACTTGTAAAAAAAGGATTTTTTCTAAAATCAGTTGGAAGGAAAATTTCAATTAAAAGAACGGAAAAAGGTAAATGTCATCTCTCGAGAGAGAGAATTCTCGCTTGCTACTTGGATACACGTTTTAAAAGGATACACATAAACGCGGGTAAATAGAAAGTGCATGTGCGAAGAAATATATTTATATGAATGGGGAAAATTACGTCATACGTCAAACGCATTGCATCATTGTCGTTCTCGTTTGTTGTCGCAGCAGTTTAACGTTAAAGTTTTGCGTTATCCGTTCTGTTCACTGCGAACGGGATGTATTATAACTACTGGAGATTATCTTGGCGAGATTGACGAGCTATCGCCGATGTGCGTTCCGCATTGTTCATTGAAGTTATTGAAAGTTTATTGAAAATTATTCAACGAAAATACCGTTATGATGTACTGTAGACTACGTGTTTTCACGTGTGTACCCAACGAATATATTCGTTGCATAATAAAAACAACACGTGGCCTGCTGTACCGGCTGCATAAATGTCACATGTATGTCGCGATATTCGAAACTAATTCCCTTCGTCGATCCACGTGCCTTTAATTAACTCTCGCAGAGCCGGTTGCTAGTATTTTCTCTTACGTGTCAAAGATAGATCAATAAATTAAGATTATTAATACTATGATTATGGTGCATAGCCTACTAGAACGGCCATTTCATTATTCGGGCAGAATCTGTACTACTATTTGCCAGCGATCCGCAAAGGGTATTCGCATTAATTGCCCCCATCCCTGCGGAGATACGTTATCGAGTCTCGGCTTCCATGTCGAATTAGTATCTGCGCGCGATGGTGGCTGATTGATTCAATTACTCCATCGTGTAAACGCTACAATTTGCTGGAAACGAACCTTCATGCAATTTTACGCTCTAATCGTTCATCATAGTTGAAAAGGTCGGACGTGTCTATGAAGAAGCTATTCTTCCTTATAGACTTTTGAAGCGTGAATAAGATGTCTAAGTTCGATCGTCGTCAGGAGAATGATGCATGAGATGTTCCGAGAGCGAGAGATCTATCATATAAAAAATTTACTTTTCACATAAAGTCATATTTAAAACGGAGTTCACTTTGCACTTTTATTTTATTTTATTTAAAATATTTTACATAATTTTTTAAATATGAAACTCTGTAATGCATAAAAATATTATAAACTCTTATTAATTTAGATGTCGAGTCATATCTTTTAATCGCAATTAGACTAAATTTTGTCTAAATTTTAATAAATAAAATTGTATTTATTATAGATATATTTTAATGATTATATTAATGAAAATTACTAATTGCAATGTATACTTAAGAGTTTACTGTGAAAGAACGAACGAAGTGGCTCAGTGGTCTAGGGGTATGATTCTCGCTTTGGGTGCGAGAGGTCCCGGGTTCAAATCCCGGCTGAGCCCAGTTTTTTTTTTATTTTTTTAACGTGAATTTTTACAAACTAACATAAGACTAGATATAATCTTAGACAAAAACTAAACATGAATTTTTAGAATAATCTTTTTTAATTCGTTGTACGTTTGTATAATTGTACAATGACAATTGACATTTAGAGAGACGGTGATGTAGAAATATCTTGTTATATATGCGATAAGTGCTCTTGACTAATTGTAAGTTCAATTTCTTTTATCTCAGTCTTGATGTTTTTCTCAATTTGCAAAGCATTGTCACCGAAATTTGTCGCGACAAATCCGATCCATGTTATAAATCATTATTCATAATAATATTATATTACTAATGCATCATCATCATTAGCGCTCTAATTATATAATTGGTTCACGTTCTCTCTTAAAATTTCACAACGAGGTCCCACCCCGTTTAGTGGGTGATCACTCATCCGCGCAATTTTCGCCGGAGGGCCTTTATTACAGCTGTCATAATTAGTCTCGCTCATTGTTGCAGGACCGGCAACATGGCAGCCGAAGAGGGAATGCTAGGTGGTGGCCTGGGCGCGAAATTGAAATGCCCGACTCCCATATCGCGGTTGAGGGTGGAGAAGATCGAGGGCGGTCTGATGGTCGCCGGCGTGGTAATAGCGGCGAACTGCCAGATCGCTCTTCCGGCGTTTGGCACTCTCTTTATGCTCGTCGGCGCCGTACTCACTGGTACGTATATATGTCTGCTTTCATATATTTAAAATTACGTCTGTCTCCAAAGTAATATATATTACATTATAATTATACAACAATCAAAAAGTGCAGATAAAAAAAGCTGGATTTATCGCGAAAACTAATATCCGCAATGTTACAAAGAGCATCTTCAGAATTGTCACGAACAATGTTTTTTTTTTTTAAATGTATCCTCTGTCAAAGCGACGTCTCTGGTATCTTGTTACGTTTCTTTGCAAAATACATTGCACACCTTTGTAGATCCCGTTACACGCTTTTTTTTAAATCATAGATCGCATTCCCGACTCATTCAATGTAACTTTCATCTCATGCTTGGAGGTACACTTGTTTTACTAAATAAATGAAATTTTATATTAAACGGACAATTAAAAATGCAGCATAAATATCACAGATTTGTCAAGAAATGCGCAAGTAACATACAAATGATAAATACGATTTATTTTTCCCTCAAATATTTTTGCAAGATTTTCCGCTGCAGAAAAATTCTGTTTTAACTGCATCACATAATTTCACGGTTGCAATTAATGGTGCGCTCGTAAATTGCAATATTGCAAAAGCACACAGTGTGCCGGACAATAGTTACTCTGGGCGGGGCTCTTGAATATTCACCGATCTCTTAATTTTCTTTTTTCCCCCGTTATCTCGTAACGCGTCGCTTGCATTTGCATTTGCATCTCATGATCGACCTGCAAAATTCGCGGCGGCGCAATTCCGCTGAACTGGCTGAGAATTGATGTAGCTTCGACTGTAACGAATGAACATCACGAAATATCTCATTGTGATTTTAACCTAATTTATGACTTTGATAATAATTTTTCGCAATGTCAGTCGGCGCTGCGCGAAGACGATCTATCATTTTCAGACTTTTACTTCTAATTTATCTCATATTTATCCGCGCGTTCGTATCTGTAGAGATATGGAGCATGCGTCACAGTGTGATTTAGATGAAAATAATCTCAGGCTTTCCTTTTCGGAGAAAGCATAGACTTTGTAATCGCATGTGGGTCGCTTAGAAAGGAGTATCAGTATTTATCTTTCGTTACAAGATATCATAATCATTTATTATCGCTTTACGAGAAAGTGTGTCTTCTGAGTCTTACTTTGTGAGCGTTAACAATCGCATTTGTTATTCGTTTTAGAATATCCATGTAGGTATATAGGAAATGTTACTACTGCCTTTCCTATTAATTCTCGGATAGATGAAACGAGAAATCGATTGGCCACTATTATTTACATATTTCTTAATTTTTTTAATATTATACATATATAGAAATTCTGTCTTTATCTTTTTAACAGAATAAATTATATTTATGATTACATAAAAAAATGAACTTTTACATAACTTTACTTTGATCATCAAAATATTTGCAAAATTTCACAATAATTTCACAATAAAAAGTAAAAATGTTTACGTTTAGAAGTTTGAGAATCTTTTATTCATTTATGATAATGATAGATGAATAATATAAGATAGAAATTATATGGAACAAAGATATACTTTGAATAACGATTTGCACGACTGTCAACATGTTGTCGACAGTGGATGTAACGAAGAGAGATATCTCTCAAGTCAGTATTCGTCGTTACGTTATACTAATCGGACTGAAACCTCTACTGACAATCTATAAGCGGATTAATTACATAGAGAAGGAAACCGTATTCACTAAGCTGAAGCAGTAGTAGAGTCGTGCAAGCAATGCGCAAATATTGGAAATTCGTTGAGCAGTATGCAGTACATTTAAGTTACGAATTTCTAATAAATTACGTTGCAACTGCATTTGCTCTGATTTTATTATGCTGCATGAATATTAATGCTATTGTTGACATTAATAGCAGTTGCTTCGGCGAAGAAATCTTGGAAGTCTTTTGCAAATATAAATATTTTAATATATTATATTAATTTTATGTTATTATTATATTAATCTTATTAAAAAAGTATCCGATAATGTTATTTAAAACTGTCAAATTTTACCGATCGATCTTAGATAGAATTAGCGGAATTTGAAAAGTTTAATCAATGTTAATGTATTATAAAAAGAGCGGAAGACTTTCGAGACTTCTCTGAAGGTGAGAGACTAATTTCTCGTTCTTTCTCGTTGAATTAATTCGCGAGGCGCTATAATTTCTTCGGGACGCTGACCCCGGAGATAGATACGGCTTTCGTATCACGAGGAAAAAGAGAAAGAAAAAGAAAAAGAAAAATAGAAGAGGGCCCAGACTGTTCACCAAGCAACAGCTGGCCCGTCACATCTCTCGCCGTCACTTCTCGGCCACGTTTCTACACATACGAGGTGCCGAGAGTTGTTACCAACCGATTTATCAGAACCGGTCTGTCCTCCCTTCTCGTCTTCCCTTTTTCTTCTCATCGTCTCGCCAAGACCGGTCCAATAGCCTATTTCCCTTTCGTTGTTTCTATATTTCTCTCTTCCTCTCGAATACTCCAGATATCACTCTGTCTTTACCGGTTACTCGCGCCGCATTAATGTCTTTGTTATCGCGTCAAGTCAAGTCCCCTTTGATAGAGTCAAGTGGAACGAGGATTTTTGTTACGAATTAAATTAATACATACATTGTTTTGAATATAAAACACTGAAT
>VBVR01000200.1:0-66387 GCA_011638315.1 Tetramorium parvispinum | reverse complement strand
CAAATTTTAATTATTAAAATTTGTAGATACTTATAATATTAAATTTTTTAAATAAATTATATATTCGAAACTGGGCTTAAAGATTTTATTAAAAATCTTTCAAATTATATATAATACCAAATATTGGATTTCTTACGGCTATCACAGATTAATCACACACGAAGTATATTTGTTAACACCAACGTGTACATCAACATAAATAAATGTACATTATGTTTTTTTAAAATAATCCTATGCTAATAAACTATGCTGTAAATTAATCATAACGCTCCCCTAACATTAATGTAATAAAGATATGGAGGAAGAAATGGAAAAACTCGTGACATAATAAATTATGTAGTAATGGATTATAATCGCGAAATAAAGTGCATTTAAATGTTTCATTCGTCGTAGTAACAAAACATGTGAAAATGATGATATTATAGTCATCTGTCTTTTAAAATACTTGAACAATAAAAAAATCGCTCTTTAACATATCACAAGTCTAAGTAATAATCTGAATTATTTAAACTTAAACTATTATCTACCGATTTAAAGCCAAGTACCAAAGTAACACAGAATTAACATAATATTTCGTAACTTTATAATATCGATGATTTCAATCATTATTGGTTTAGGTAAGGTATACAGTGTTATTGCCACCAGCACTTAATATAACGAAGATATTGAACAAACTTTATAAACTACGTAAATTTAAATATATTTCTTGTTTGTTTCTTTGAGATTATTAAAAATAATACTTAAAAATAAAAAAAATTAACATTTAGATGAATTATCATTAAAAATCTGATGATCTTTTAAACTTAATCTTGAATAAAAACTTTACTGTTCTTTGTCATGTATGCATGTTTCTAATAACTTTTTTCCATTTTCTTCATTTTTCGTAATAATCCAATTATTAAAGTTGCAGTCTGTTAAAAAATATTTTACACTTAATACAACACTATACATAAAATATCCAGAGATTTACCATCGCTTTCTAATTAAGTCTTTCAAATGACATAAACTCGTAAGTAATCAAAAAATAAATTTCGCACCTCATGTCTTTTTTACTTTTAATCAGCAAGTCCAGAATATATATTCGGTGCGATATCTTCACATTTTTATTAAGAAGAAAATTATCTTCCTTCGATATGTCAAAACACATATAGATAAAATAAATGACGTTTTCAGACCATCTGTATAAGGAATGCGTATCATCAATCTTTTATTACAAAGTGTTCACGCGCTACCAAGGTCTCCACATCGGGTCACGGTCATCCACACGCTCGACGTCGATTTCTTCATCGTCATCGGCGTTAATGTCATGCGGATCACTCGTTTTATTCCTCGCCGTCGTTATCGCCGTCGTCGTTGTCGTCGTCGTTGTCGTTGTCGTCGTCGTCGTCGTCGTCATCATCGGCGACCGCCGATCCCTCAAACTCTTCGGTTTGGCACTGCAATTTACTGTTAATTTTTCATCGCCATTAACGAGCGACATCGAGGCTTGGCATCGAGGCGTGGAGGCAACCGTCGTCGTCGATGCGGCTTCGCCGACAGTTTTATCGGCGTGAGGCGTGGATCTTATCGGCGACGTGTTCGTGGAGAGTATCGCCGAGTCAATTTCGCCAGAGGTGCCGACGGGACAAGGTGCTACGACGTTGGCGATGCGATCCAGATTGGCCAGGGTAGGCGATAACAGGTTGGCTTTCGGCTGAGGAGAACACGTTTTTTATCGTCATTACGGCGGTCGTTAACACTTTGCGATCATAAATCTTTGCAACTCGCGTTATTCTCGCAGTCTGATCGCGGTACCTTTTTCGCCATTTTTGGGCATAACTTCGTAAGACGTAACGAAACTTAACATATCCATTTTCTATAAGCCTATAAATTAATATTTTTTTTACAATATATCATAATTTATTTACGTGAACTTTCAACAGCGCATTGCAAGGATTTATAGAAAATTATATGTGCAATTAATAAAATAATCATAAAACGTAAGAATAATAAAAGAATAGTAATAAAAACAAATATTCGTAATGATTCATAATTAAAATATAAAAAACATCTCAATTTTTCACAACTTATAAAAAATAATTAAATAATTGATTAACTATTATAATAGTGCATATAATATTACTATGTTTTCATAATTTTCACACTTTAATCACTAGTTATCAGTGTTGCAATAAAGTACACGTATCAAACGTAATTGCAATAAATTGCGGGTTGCGACTCCCTCGCGTAAATCTGTTGTACGACAACGTGAATTTGATGTAGGTGCACACAGCGACTCGAGACACATCTTATATTTTATAAACGACAATAATTCACGTTGGCGAGCCGTATCATAAAATGACGCGGCATTAATATTTCACTGAAAAGTGAAATGCCTCAATTAAAAGTCTCGTTTTCTTTTTGGCAGCAAACGGTAGCGGCGCGCTGTCAACTACGATATGAATTTACGCGACGCGATCGGTGAGGAATGTGTGTCCACGCACATATATACTCGATATTCTCCGCTCGATCACAGAGAACTCTCGCCTCGTTTATCGTCGTCGCTTTCCCCCCGTGCCGTCCATTAATTATCCACAGATCGAACACGATAATTACCGGTGAATTTGTCTGCCGGCCCGTTTGGAGACCAGCTGCGAGGTGTCTCGCCAGTCTCTCCGCGGCTTCACCTGGAAGCAACGAGAGAAATCTGCAGGCTTCCGCCGCGCAATGCCCGAAGCCGGATTGCCAGCGGCTCTCCGCGGAAATTTCGTCGCCGCTCGCGATCGTCGCCGACAATCCGGAGGGCCGCGAGGTCTGCAGCTTCTGCAGATGACGCACCGTCAGTTCGAGGATATCCGCCTTCTCCAGTTTGCTGATGTTCTCGCCTTCAGTCTGCAAATCATTCCAGTTTTACTAGATTCATCCTCATTACATTCTCATTACATATCTCATTTTTTCTCTAAAGTACAAATTTTAAAAGAACAAACAAGCGCACAATATCGTTAAGAAAGTACACTGAGAGGAAAATATAGTTACTTTTGGACTCAACCATAATTTTATAATATTTCTAACAATAATTATGGTTAACAAAATGATGCATATAGTTGAGTTAATCATATTTCGTGTTAGAAATATTAATTTCTATCGTATGAAATTATGGTTGAGTCCAAGAGTAACTATATTTTTCTCTCAGTGTAGCTGTCGCCGCGTAGAAATTAATAAATTATAACAAATATTAGGTAATTCCGATAAATTTATAATCGATTCTGTCAACCCAATTTGTTCCTCGAATCATATCTCGAATCACAACTGAGTGTGTAATGATCATTATATCGGCTACAATACTCGTCGACCGTGCAATTTCGCGCTTCCACCGAGTTAACCCTTTCGTTTCTGCCGGACAGTCTTTCAGCGGCCGTCTACACTAAGTAACGCGAGAAAACGAACGATTCCGTACAAAAAGGAACGTCTCGAGTTTTTCGCGCTAGAAGAGAGAGATTGCTATTAAGATGGTATCGTTACCGGCTCGTAACGCCCGCGGGGCGGTTTACTTTACGTCACTCGATTGCCCATTACAAAAAGAAACGAAGACGAGCGGCTCTAAAGGATCGTGGCCACGACGGCGCCTGAGCGTGGAAGCTTTACGCTCGCCAGTTCGCGACGTTTTGCGAGAAGAAGAATAGCATCCGGTCGGCGGGCATTAAGCCGTACGAAACGTGCCGATCGGACCGGGTAATGTTCCGTTGGAAAATTAGCATGGTGAAATCGGCGTTGCCTTTCACGCTGATTCAGCGAATTATGCGCGAACGTAAGTTTCACGCGGGCGAGTGTTCCGCGCGGAAAGACGGTATCGACAAATTACCGTCAGTGGCGCAGCGCATTGTAGCGAATATCACTTAGGACGTAATGTACAGGAAACGTGTAACGTAAGCGCTTCTTTAATCCGCCATAGGTTTGCACATTGTTTTCGAAATCTTAGAAATCAACCCCTTTATTTTCGCATGTGTTTAACACTGATTATTTAAAATTGAATTTTAACACTATACTTTACTTTGCGCTTGTTGAGGAAAATAATACTATAAATCACGATAATACACTGAAAAAAATTCCGGTTAAAAACGGACGAATCAGAAAAATCTTGTGGGATTGAAATCTTCATCTCAAATATTCTAGTTATTATAATAGGAATTCTGGTTATCACAAGTTATAAAGTATTGAGTTCTATTATAATAACCAGAATATTTGATCAATCTTACAAGATTTTCTCATTCGGCCGTTTTTAACCAGAATTTTCTTTTCAGTGTAGAAATCACATTGGTTCTTTTGTAATTATCTTGATACAGTACAAACTCTTATATACGCGCAGCGACAAAGAAACTTTCTACAGAGAATTGAAACGTAGAGTTTGCTTTATCTAATGTATTAAATCTTAAATAAGTGTGTCTAATTCTTCAGCTGTTTACCTGAATCGCGTCATCGCGGGCTGAGAATTGCGCGGTTGCGCTTAGTGCTAAGTGTGCAATGTAAATATACCGAAGCGCAATGCCGGGACGCAATTATCATCAGAGATTAGACGGCGATAATTGAGGATATTTAAATATCAGGTACGCATGAAACGCGTGTAAACGCGGTGCGCTTGACTACGCACTGAATATCATTTCGTTGACACTCGCTCTCGCCGGGTGCAGGTTCCCACGCTCTGAGAATATTTAAAAGCAAAATCGCCTGCACGCGTAGTTGCGGCCGGAGAATGCGTTTCCTGCTAGTCGCGATCCGTAAAATTGCAGCAGGCGCGGTGACGCGCGAGGGGAGGGCACCCGGTATCATAAATAGAGTCGGTGGGAGTCGAGCAAGAAACACGCGTTTCTTCCGACGGCTCGCCCAGCGCGCGCGAAGGGGAGAGAGAGGAAAAAAAAAGAGCATAGCACGTGCTCGCTGAACCAGGCTTCGGTATCGGTTCCAAGATTGTAGCGTTCGGAAATGTCGCCACCTCTTCGCGCTTAACAATTTATCTCGAGCGTGCGAAAGAGAGAAAAAAAAAGGCTCGCGCGGAGTGAAAGTTAATTGGCACTCGCAAAAAAGTTGCAAACGCGCGAAGTCGCGTACCATTATTATATCCAACTACATCTTACGCACAACTCGTAACACTCTTTTGCGAAATACCTGGTCAAAGTTACCATTTTGATTTGAGGACTTACAAAAATGAAAGTTGCCAAGTTGCCTAATATTTGTATAAATTATACATTTAATTTAATTTAATTTTAGGATATAACAAAGATTTTATTATTATACAATCGTATTTTGCTGCTCAATTTGATGTAGCAGCTGTGTTGTTTCAGTACTAGACATTTTATACTGATGATAGAAAGCATCAGCACACCTACCTCTAGTGCGTCCACCATGAGATCCTTGAGCTCGTCGAGACAGCGGTTTATGCGCGCTCGCCTCTTCCTTTCCAAAAGCGGCTTTGTTATCTGTGGTTATTGAACACACGTTATATTTTATTAATCAACATCCCGCGGCAGCTGCTCCAAGCGTTCGCGCCTCGACCAGGCTCGGCGAAATCTTTTGCACCTCGAACTTGCGTCGCGTGTCCGATCGTCCATCACAATGTAAAGTGCTAATTTACGTGGCGAGATGCGAAGGGAATCGCGTAAGTAATAATCGAGCTACATGCCGCGCCATCGCTTTATCGCGCACCATCACCGGCATTAATTCAAGAAATCTTCGATTTATACTTGGGGACTCGACGGCGTCGAGTCGCGCGCGAGAATCAAGGTCCTGTTTCATCGCGGCGCCGAGACAGCCTGAGTGATGATTTAGCTTCAATTAACGGCCGGTAATTCGTTCCATGCACCTCCTCATTGATTTTTTTCGGCGGTTAAGCCGCGAGAAGAAATACGAATTTATGATGTGCGACACCAGGTGCCAAGTCGAAGAAAAAAAAAGAATTAGTTATTGATGTCGCGATCATAAATGTATATCTATAATCAAATACTTTTACAAAGTATTCGGCTATCGATTTATGAAAAGATGAGTATCGCGAAAATTGAAATTACTGTATGCAAATGGAATTGTTATGCACCAGAATATTCTTTATATAATTGTTTCATGTTTCTCGAGCTTAGTTGGTATAATAGTATTAATGTCACATCACGTTAATTGCTATTAATAATTACTACTTATGTTGTATCAATGTTACCGCATAACACGAAGCTAACTAACCGTCGCCGAACCATGTCGATAAGCAATCGCTTCTAATCCTTAAAAATAGATCTCTACGTGCCGCCGGGAATTGACGAATGCAACTCATGTATGAACTTCGGTTTGAATTGAAAAACAAGCAGTTGCGCAAACTTGTTACACAATCTCTCGCGAACGTAATTAAATATTATATATTTCAAGCGGCATTTAATTGACCGCCTTTATATATTTCCGATTCGCACAATTATACAAAAAGGAAATGCGATGCTTATCGTTTACCGTGTATATGGATCATACCTTCTTATATTGGTATGTTCTCGAGACCGGATGAGGATAATCGTACGACATCATTGCCGGTGGGAACGGACATAAATCCAGGAAGGGAACTAGAAAGTACAAAAGAAGCAATCGATGTGTAATCGATATATACCTAATACAAATTGAGTAATTGAAAAAGAATCGTAATAACAAGAGCAATATTAATTATAATTTAAGTTGTAGATATATGATAATTAAGAATAAATATAAATCTTACGAGCAACATTAAAAAATGCACACACGGCAGACGCTTCAACCTTTAATTTAAATGCTACACATCTTCTAATTGTAGGTTCTACATCCTTTCTTTAATTTATAGTTAATTTGCAGCCAACCGTTAATCATGTGACACTAAATAATATTGTGTGTGAATAAATAACCAGTAATTAAACACAATCGGCGAAGCTAAATATAGCTAGTCAAACCGGATAATAAAATGTATAATGAAAATCAAATGCAGTTTCGCTAGCAGCAAACAAATTTATTCGACAAATAAAACACATGAGCATTGGCAGGGTATGCTAGATGATCAATTAGTACGATTTATAAAGCTATAGATTAAATAGACAGCGTCGACGAGCCGGAAATTTTATTCACACTCCGAAATTTTATTCACACGCAAAATATTCATCTTTAAAATTACTATTCTATAAAAATGATGCTAATTTAAGAAATATATACAAAAATTAACTTTTTCACAGACATAAGAGTGATTGTTTATATATACGAATTTATATATAAGAGTGATTGTTTACATATACGTTTCAGAAAAAAGAAACTTAATTTTAAATGAAAACCATATAGCGATCTCTAATAATAAGAGGTGCATAAATAATAAATAAAAAAATAAAAAAAATTTAAATAAAAAAGTGTACCTTTGTCAAAACTGACAGGTCCAAGCCATCAGCGATCAGTAATCGTGAAAATCGTCATTTGAAAAGAATTGCTGGAAACGCTAGCGTGTGTGAAATGTCGAATCCTTTGTTTATCCTGTCGAATAAATAAAGTTGCAACAGGACGGCGCGTGCGGCGCGATCGGTTCCGAGACTTCTGCCAAACAGTCCGATCATATCACAAGCCGATTTGCCTTACGGCGTCTCGCCGCGACATTTTACATCTCCCGTGTCGAAATGTAAATGGGTAAAATATCGGATAACGCGTGTATACCGACGACACGTCGAGCGGATTGACAGGTCGGGACGGGCTGACATTAGACACGCAGGCGGGTGCACTTGGTGAGGTCTCTACACCAACTGACTCGATGCTCTCCGCTGCCATTCCGGCACAGGCTACCCTCACCCGACTACGAACCCTCCGGAGAAGCTACTTTGGATAGGAAGGTCGCTCCAAATGCTTCACTGTGTTGTACCCACACGAGCGTACGCGCGCGTGCGCGCGCGCGCGCAACCGTGCGTATCGATGAGCTGACAAAAACACGAGGGGCTGTACACGAGGGAATAATTTAAAGTCAATATACTTTAATGACATTGTCAAATCGGTTTCATTAAACTTTCTCATGACACAATCACAAGATATTCTTCATGTATCAAAATCTGAAAGAATTTCTTGTATTTTGCAATCTTTCATGTAAAGATTATAATAAAAAATCAGATATAAGGGAAATATATTTTTTTTACAATTGTTAATTACCAGCATGGATTTTTCTTTGTGAATTCTAATTTTGTTTGTCCGCCAACTGACATAATGAAGGCGATTAGTAGCTACTGTTTAAGCTAATACGCGGTATATGATAATTAATGCCCTGCGTGGCGAATGGGATTGGATTACTAATTTTACACGCGCGTCCGTGGGCGCACGCTCGCGTCGAATTTGTTTGCAAAATATTAGCGATCGTGCCGAGTTCGCAATGCGCCCGTCGCCGCGTCGTAACACGAGCCATCGCGTTCAGTGAAAGCAAGCAACGTTCAATCAGAATGCCATTACCACATATCCGTCGATAATGAGGCGGAAACCGCCATAGCACGTTTGGCGCTTCTGCGATCGTGAACGCGATCGTGTTACGTTCGCCAGTGTTTTTCTCGTCTGGTTCAGATACTGAAAGCTTGCGACTGCAAATTAGAATGTTTTCAGACAAAACCTGATATCCTTTCCTGAACCCAGTGATAAAGGTGGAGATCGCAGCAAACGGATTGTGATTAGGGAAATAGTACAAGAAGAGCGCGCTCGCATAGCGCATCTTGTAATCGATGCATAATTTCGCGAGTTCTTGTATAATCGCATATTAAATATTTTCTAAACGTCAGATCGAAGCAATTTTCTAAAACTTCCATCTCGAGCTATAATTACGGCGTCTCGATCGTTCGCAGATATCGCATCCGCTTCACCGGCGAACCATCCACGTCGGCGGTAAAGGCATTTTTTAACAATCCACTACTAATTAATATAGTGCGCGAAACGAGTCGTAAACATCGTATATGCGGCAAAAATGTCGTATGGAGTAATATATCGCCCCTGTGATTGCGATGATAGCGTGAATCCAAATGAGCACTCAGCTGTAATCGCATCTTGCAACTCTAAAATTATCGTATACCTAAATTGTAAAGTAGCCCGCCAGCGATTATCTCTTCATTAGCATCGAGCTTGTTTTAATGCAGCTACGAAGACAGCTGGTTTTCTCGTGCAAAAATGCCGCTCTTAATCGGAACGTATCGTGACAGGCAAAGAACTGGAATTTAGTCCATACCGACGACTAACTAATTCGAGAATAATGCGGGAAATTTAAACATTAAGATAGAAATCATAAAATAGCGATAAAAGGAGGATGCGCTGGTCAGGGGATCATTTTTAAGAGAACGATTAACCTTTGAAGAACAAATTCCAGGCACGCAAGATAAATTATTTAAAACCGTCGCTTGTGCCACAGTACTTCGATGTATTTGCGACACTTGGTAATCAGTAATTACGAGCGATATCTCGTCGATGAGCATCGATCGCATTTCATGCCGCGTGACGTTCCACCTCGTGACAGCGCTGAAAAGACACCATTGTGGAGGCTTCAAGAGGCGCGTCACGTCCGCGGGATTTCGGCTGCCTCACTCGAGATGATAAGCCGAAACTCATTAAGATTATCTCTCTGTATACTGGAGCTGCCAGATGCTGAAGAGACTGCAGACACGCCGCGCCGACTGCATTTGCACTTGGCATTGCCTTCTGGAGCTGCCTCGTCGCTCATGTCAACGAGGAATTTTTATAGAGATGACCGTCGTGACTTCTGAGCTACATTAAGGTGATTAGTCTCACGACGGCCCTAGAAGAGTCTTCTGTTAGAGATAGACCATACTTCACGCGCCGAGGTGTGCGCGTGAGAATTTCTAAAGCCATGTGCTCCACTAAACTTGAAGGATGAAAATATCGAAGATAAGTTTGCCAGGCATAACATAGATTCTATTTCTTTCGGTATTTCACGATTAATCTAATCGACGAATTTAAATGACATGTCTATTTTTATCAGTGCAGACTTAACTTTAATTTCGATATAATTTATTTTTCATCTTTCTCTAGTTTTAATTAAAATAAGATGAAAAATAAGTTAAACTTCGATTAATTTGCATTGGTAGAAATAGACATTAATAGACTATTTGGATTCAGCAGTTTGTAAACATTTTTCAAAAACATTGTATACTTTTTTGTTTATATACATTTGCATGTCGAATAAATGTTGTATAAAAATCAACGCTTCTAACGAAATTTTATTCAACTATATTCATCGTTACGTCATTGTGTTCTAAGGCGTATAATCGTATGATCTATCAGTCCTTTTACACAGCGACAGTTCGTGTGTACGGATTGTATCCGATGCTGTCATTCACTAGACGTGCAGACGCGTCTGATTCTTCGGCATGCTTTCATTGACGCCAACCGACGTATTATAATCCGACACGAGTCGTAAACATTCGCACGCTTCGCGTAGCGGCCCGCGATACGGCACAAGCGATAACAAGCGGTCTGATAACGACGCGAACGATATTGCACGGGCGGTTTCAACGTCGGGTGACATCAACTAATTATTGTTTTCCTTCCTGGTATTTCAAGCTGTGAACGGCTCGCTCTTTCTTCCTCTCTCCCTCCCCGCTCCTTGCTCGGTAGACCGACAGACACACGAGAACTGTGAGACTCGTGCGGCGAACACAAGGCGCGATGATCGATGAGGAAGCATAAATAAAAACTTCCGTACTGAATACCGATGAACTTCCTTGAAGGATACGTGGTATCATACGATAGATTAATCTCTTCTCCGAGGCGCCGGTCTTCCGGTGCTATCTAAAACTTACAACTATGTCTAAAGTAATGTCTAAAGTTAAATAATGTTCTTAAAAAGTTCTTGAAAACGCGATATTTTTAAAAAAATTATTTATTCATATCCAAATTTCAAGTAAATCAAATAAATTTTAGATAAAAAAATTTGCTAAAGTTCTATTTATATCTAAAATTAAATATTCGAATTTTTGAAAGAGAGAAAAATTTTTCTCTTCTATACTCAAATGAACCAAATAGTTTTCAGAGAAAAAAAATTCAAAGAATTTGGTATACTTTGTGCATGGAAAGTAATTCCAAATAAAGCCAAACTCCGAGTAACTTTCCTCTGGATGCAACATTTTCAAAGCCTTGGAAAGGATCAAAACCTTGGTCTGCACGCAATAATTATTGCTTTTAAAAATCGGGCAGATACAAATTTCTTTCCCAAGATACTCTCATCCTTACGAAATTACGAGTGATTACTTCGCTGCCCGGCGAAATCAGCTTCCTTGATGCCTCCGCCGCGCGTTTCTCAGCACGTTCATTTCCCACGCACGTGGTGTAAAATTGTGGTGCACCCTCTCGCCGTTTACGATCGCCGATCCGCGGCCGCAGTCTTCTTCGCGTGCACGTAAAAAGAGGTAGCTCGGTTTGCCCCCCTTTTTTTAAGTTTATTGCGGTTGATTGGCGAGGCCAAGACCCCGCATGATACTTCGCGGCACGAACCGATGGCGTCGGCACCCTTTCTCGCACGGGCCCGCAACCAGAAAGAAATTGGGACCCGATAAAGCGCCAAGACGGCGGAAAGGGCGAGGAAAAGGACGAGAGAGGATGAGGCGTTTGGAGAAAGTGCGCAACAAGTGAACGCCCGAGAACGCGAGCGCCGACACGTTTGTAATAGCCAAGAATGAATCCTCAGCTGGGCAAAGTCGTTGTGAAAGCTGGTCAAAAGATAAAACCGCCATCTACATTACGTAGAGAATGAGATATTTGGCTGGATAAGACATGTCGAGAGGAACAACAAGGCGAAAGTCGGCCAAGAGAGAGAGAAAGAGAGAGAATGTGCCAAATGCTGTTTGCGAATTTACGTGCCTTTGTCGTACAATGTTAGCAACGAGGAACATATATATATATATATATATATATATATACAGTCCTATTGTTGTAATCAACATTCAATTTTCAGTAATACTAAATTGTTATAATATAATATAATTGTTTTATTCAAAGCTAATTTTCTAAAACATCTCTGAATGTCAATTTTAAACAAGTCATAGTATTTCTGTTTTTCCCTCCTCGATGCTGCTACTTTACATGCATCTGCTCTATAACAAATCGATCTATTCGTGAAAATCTTGGAATCTCATATTTCCCAATATAAAGGAATCAGATATCAACGCCTACGTGCGTACAATCGTCAGCTAGAAGATGGCAACGTGTTAAAAAGCCGCGAACGTATCATAATGAAAAACGGGGGAAAAAAGCGCGAAGTCACCGCGAGAGCGGGGCCCGTCGCGGTAGCGGCCGGAGCTCGCAGAAAAAAGGACGGAAACACGAGAAGGAGGCTGGTGGCAGAGAGCGCGGCGGTAACGGCAGTAAGAAGAGGAGAAAGAGGGAGGTAGCGCCGAGGATGAAAAAAACGCGGTTTGTGTTCACGGCTCGGGCGGCTCGGACGTGTGCGAGTCGCGTGTGAGGCTCGCGCCTGTCGTTGTCTCTGTCGCGAGCACGGGCCCGGCCAGCGGGCCCCAGCGCTCGGGGGTCCGGACTGTTGCGGTCTCTGTCGGGCCCCGTGCCGGCTGAAGGGCCCGTGTGGGACGCGATGCCTCGCCTCGTTCTCACGGTAGCCTCCGACGAAGGGGGCCCCCTTTTGCTCGCTTCCTCTTGCTCCTCCTTCTCCGCCCCCCTCGTCACTGCTGGCCGCCGACGCTGCTGCTGTTGCTGCTGCCGTCTCTTTCCTCTTCGCTCATCTCTTTGCGCTGCCGTTCCCGCTCTTGCGCTCTCTTCAGCACCTTCTCCCTCCTGTTTTCCAGATCGTGCGCACCGCCGTGACTCGCGTGCACGCGTGTGCGTGCCGCGCCAAGCACGCGTCTAGTCCCTGCGAGCGATCGTCGGATTTTCTGAACGTCGCAAGCGCGGAGATCGTAAATGTCAAGCTACTTGACGCATGTGTCATCCATAATCATCGAAAGCTCTTGCTATATTTAAAAAACGCCAAAATATATAGTAATTATCGTGTTAATAAGCATTTAAACAATTGTAATTTATCTTAATATGTATATCACAAAAGACGCAAAATAAAAACTTTTTTTAATTTTATCGACAGTTAAAGAATGGAAAACGAAATATTTTCTCTAATAACATCTATTGCGAATGTGAGGCGATTGATAAAATGCAATATCAACGCCAGAATTGATGTATTATATTAACTGAATGGCTTCTCCAGTCCCAAATAGAGACAGGAAATTAATCGGAAATCGCTTGATTCGTTGATGATCAGGCGAGTAATCGGTTTCGACTTTTAGCACACGTTTTTTCGGGAAACATTCAAGTGCTCTTTCTTCCTACAAATGTCTTTCGTTTTTGCAGGTATTTCGGAATAAATATTGTTCGGAGATTAAAGAGCAAATAAAGTCTCTAAAGTGCAGACGTTTAATGAGTATAACCGGCGAAATTTATAAAACAGAAGCGCAAATCTTAATTTAATGTATCGTGTCTGCTCATGGATTTAATTGGCGCGTGATCTGAATGCAAATGACAGGATAAGAAATCTAAAAAAAACAGCCACGCTTCCTGTGGAAGCCTTCGATAATTGAAGACATCGGGAGAGAAAGCGAATTAACGTTATAACGACTGTGTGTGTGTGGTGCCTCGGGCTGCCTAAAATATTGATATAACGGAATACGCGAGCACTGTCTTTACCGATCAATTTCCTGTCTTAATTAGGGATCGGCTACCGGACGGTCTAATGTAAACATATTTTTTTTTTCAGCGATAATGCATTTGGTGAGAAATCGCTCGCATCTCTTTAAGTCGACTTTTGAAGAGTCTTCTTCTCCTATCTGACTTGCAAATTCGCAGAGAGAGAAATTCGCTCGCGTACGTGGACTGTGGCTATTATTAAGAATGGATAAAATCGTGTGCTCGATGCACAGCAAATTTGCATTAGCGTAAAATGTGGTAACATTAACATAAAGGATATTAAACAAGACAATAACATGTCTGTTCCCACGATAACCCTTACGTGTTTTTAACATACGATTATGTTGATTCATGTAGAATTCCTCACGCAACGAGAATAAATAAATAGTCATAACCGCAGTGATAAGCATCTGAAGTGGATGAAAAGTGGCACGGTAAGGACCGAGGAGCATTCTTGTATACCGCAGCAATAACGTGAGCGTTCCCGAAACGACAGAAGGATGAGCTCGAAAGATGTTTTCGTTCTTTTCATCCCGCCATCGACTCTCGTACATAATTTTGACACTCGCGGCCGTGGCTGCTTCCGTGGGAGAGAAATGGCAGACCGTTGCGTCGTTTCGTCGGAGGGGGAGGAGGGGGACGCCGCATACCCTCACGCGAAATTTCAATTTCCGGTCCGGCCGCGATCGCGGCGTGGCGTGGCGTGGCGTCCCGCGCTCGCCGGTGCGAAACGCCGTCGTAAAACACGTGCAATCGTATGCCGGTATTTCTCTTTCGGTGAATGGAGCCCCCCGTCGCTATCCCCCTGCAACTTTGTCCCGGAGGGGACCAGCCGATTCACCGGCTCCGTACCACCCTTCATTCACGAATACGAAATTATCGGGAATCAAAGGTATACTGGACACAGTTGGCGGCACAATGAGCCGCGGCCGTTCGTGAATGAATGCACGCTCGTGTACGCACGAGCCATCGCGACGTGTCCCAGGGGGAGGGAGGGGGGACCATCGTAGCGGGTGGAGCTGACGGGGGAACGAGAGGGACGGGAAATAGAGGGGAGGATTTGGAAGAGCCCCGGGACATAAGCTGTGTCCTCTCTCGGTTAAATCCCGTCTCATTGTTGTCCGGCTTAATATTCATGAGCGTCTATCGCGGGAATCGCTGTTTGAATGAGCGCAGGTGCCCGTGATCGTGGGAATTTCGCTCCGGCTTCTCGACCAACGGGAAACCGATAGCAGGTGGCGGCAGGGCGGACGAGAAGGAAAGAGAAAGAGAGAAAGAGGGAGGAAGGGAGGGAAGGGATTCCGCAACGGCGGTGGCGGGCCCGACGATGGAGTCATTCGGTTATTGCGGAATTGGTGCGGCGTCGTTCTGGGACGTGCGATTCGCTGGTCCATCAGACATCTGCCGATGGATGGTTTGCTTAAGGCGAATTTACACGGTTTCCTCCCCGATCGTCGTCCTGATCCGAATAAATCATCCACGGTGAAAGAACGGCGAAAGAAATTGGCGGAGCGTCCCCGCCAAGATACTTTAATTATTTTCCGTAAAAGTGGAATAAATTATTTGAAATGGAATTTTACGTCCTTTTTGACGTACACTCATCTTTCGAATCGATTACATTTTGTCATAAAACTTGAAAGCGTCGGCGTGAAAGTAAAAAAGATTTTATTATGTAATCAATATTTATGCATATCGTTACGTAAATATAATTATCATAATATGCCAGATGTTTTCTTATCGAACTGTTTTACATTCAGCATCGACGGCATCAAATTTATTTGCCGCACGAGATCCTGCATTTTGTATTAAAAATCTTTCCTTCCGATTATCATCTTTCGACTCGGTTGATTATTTACTTCGCCATGCATGCCCGTGATGATAAACGGATCTTTAGCCGGACGTACGTAATAAACGATAATTCTACTCGGTCTAAGCATCGAGTCCCGTAATGAGAGGAAGAGCTGAGAGCGTTTCGGTCATTTTTGCGGCCTGCCATTAATCGCGCGCGTTTCCTGGACATTACTGAAACAAACATTGCGTGGCAATCCCCGCTGCGCAGGGAGTCATTGCCAGCGAAATCTCCCGGCGCCCCGACAAAGACGCCCCGCTGCCGCTCGTGCATCCGCGCACGGGAGCCTCTTCAGCGGCGGCGACGGCAACGGTCAACCGCGAATCCGCACCGGTTGCACCTTGCGCGCGTCAACGTTAACGACGCCGCGTTGCACCGCCTCTTGCATCCCCGTGATTCGAATCCGCGGGCCGCGAAACGCTTCGAGCGCAATCTCTGGCACGCACGCGATAAGAAATGGGGCGCGTAAATTACGCGCCGCGTCAGATACGCCGGTAGATTAACCTTCGAATGCGCACATGTGGGTCCAGCCACTTGATTTTCAGCCGCAAGGAAGCTGCGGTGTGTTTTCTTGATTTTTTTTTTATATAATGTTCATGACTTTACTCGAGATACTTGCACTATTACTCGTTATATAAACCTTGCATTACGGTTATTTGTCTAAAACAGTGTAATATATATATATAAAAATTAATGTTTGTTGTGTAGGATGTGTCTCTTTAAGCTACACGTAATGGCCTCTATTAAATGCCTCTGTGAAGGCCCGAAAAATACTTTCCTCTCTTGAGACGATAAAAATTAAACACGCCGCTCACAGAGTACCGCAGCTGTTCGAAAGAAATCGAGTATTTCCAGAGACAAAATCAGAGCGTTACGATCGTAATCGGCGGCCTTCGTTGAAAACGGAGTAACTTTCGCAGGTGAAAGTTTCGTCCCGCAGTTGTCACACGTTCCATTAAGCCATAATCGGTTTGTGACTTGGAATAATTGACTGCCAATATTACAGACGATACAAAGTAGCGTTATCGCGTGGAACCGATCGCGCAAGCCGATACACCTTTAACTCGATCGAGTTTAATAGCACGGTGGGCGTGTTCTATCTTTACAAATTGCAGCCGACCGACACGATCGGGCGGACTTACATTCGAGGTTTCAGCTCGACGCGCTAACCCGCTTAATTGCATCGCCCTTCACTGGCATTGTAGTTACAACTTCGACGATAATTTAGTTACTAATCATCCGCGATGCCGACACGAATCGCCAGGATAAGATCAATATAATATTTTTTACATATTATTCAATATACTTCAATACAAAACGTCTCCGATTCCTTTATCTTCAACATACAAACGAAACATCGTCGTGAATCTTCGTACCTTTTTCATCTATATTTTATATCTAAAACGACAATTTTAGGTGCTACAAATATGTAAAAATATATTTTAACAATTTGACAAAATAATAGCAATAAAAAAGCTGAAATATATAAATATTATTAGAAAAAGTTAAGACACATATTGATTGAAATCGTAAAAAGATGTACGTTCTGGTCGAAGCGTTTAATCACGCATCGCGCATGATTACAGAGTTCGCCGCTCGCTCCCGTTTGCTCGCGCGGGAACTCTTGGCGTGCGACGAGTCCCCATTTTCCTGGGTGTTGAGGATGCCGATTGGAGCGTGGGCGTCGTCGTCGAAGCGATTCAGAGTGTAAGGAGGAGTCGGGACGACGGCACGGAACGCTGTCGTTAGAGAAGCGAGACCCCGCTCTCTTCGTCTCAGTGATCGCGGGAGCGGAACATGAAAAGAGCTTCCTGAAACGCTCCAGCGCTGACGGCCGTTCCGTTCCCACGAGGCGCACGATCCGTAGGGCCCCGGCGTCATCCCGGGGTTGATCCGCGTGTAACCGACTATTCGCGGCGACCGCTAATGATCGTGTCGGTACCAGGACGCGCCTGAAGCGTGGCCGACGCGTGGACGAGGAGTTTTCCGGTGTTACGTGCAGAGTTAATTTTCATTCCTTCCTGCCCGCTAGCCCGACAAGAAGACATAATCGCGCGTCATTATTAATCCTGTGAAAGCGACCGGCTCCTCACTTAACACTTAAAAAATATAGAAAAGTATTAAACGGCTCCGGCAACCTATTATTTCGTTAATTAATTTTCTAAATTAGCAATCGCGCCTCTCATCATCAAGACGAAGACCGTCTTGTACAGACTATAATTCTCGGGCTGCGCAAGAACGACCGATCTCCCGTCCGCGCGTCTCATTACGCGGCGTCGATTAAAAAGCGTTTCCTTTTGCTCGCTCGCGAGGCTAGATGGAGGACGAGATACGAAATTCAGAAATTCCACCCGCTTCACGCACGCGGACTTCACCCGGGGAACCTGTTTCCCCACCTCGCGCGAGCGCGAGCAGCGTGACTGACACGTGGTCGCGCGGTTGTCCGTGCTCGCCCGAGATCTCTTTCTCGATTACGGATGCTCGTCCGTCACCTTGGATCGGCTCTCACGATCTTCATAATGCAGAAGATTACGGCCGCCGGCACTTCCTGCTTTTCGAAAAAAGAAGGAGAAAAAAAGGGGGATTCCGATAATGCACGGTTCGTCTCGCGCGAAACGTGAAATTTTGCTCGCGTATCGCGCACCGCTTGCGCATCTTAGCCGCTAACCGACGATTTTGGGAAGGCGGGCTCTCGTGGGCCTTATGCAAATAAACGAAACGGCGTATCGCAGAAATTCGGCAATAAGCACTATATAATTTCCATACAGGACCGGCAATCAATTGAACGACGTACTTAACCGCTTGCCTTATTAAGCAATTATGGTACGTTGTAAAATTACGCCCCTTAAATTGCACTGAAACTTTTGCAGGGACACGCGATAGTTTGATCGAACAATTACATTTAAGGCCGAATCCTACTATTCCATGGATCTATGTATGAGATCATCGACAGCTTTTAATCGAGATCCCGAACGTTTATTAATTATACAATCTTAAGTCTCTTAAGAAGAATTTCAACCCCGACAGCAATAAATTTGTTTCGGATTCCTTGTCGAATCACTTCCAGGACAAACTGTAAAATAACAGTCCATTAAGATGTCTGTACCGACCCATCCATCTTCTTCTACAGATTTATTGACAGAAAGTTACATAAGACTCTAAAATCGTTTATGCAAACACGTCCGGGAGTGTGTCAGTCACGTGGACGACGGGCAGAACGAATGTTCATGTCGAGTCGCTAGTTGAACGCCTTGAAAAATCCAGAATTTGGTAGATTCTCACGTGACTGTATATTTTTGCAGCCTGGTAAATGCGTATCCTAGTCACGTGGTGACTTTTGCTCCTGGATCGAATGATCGAAGCCGATTCGAGTCGCAGGGCGCGCGACTCTGTCTCTGTGGGATTCTTCCCATGGATCACAATGAGAGAGAGCACACGAAAGACGAACACGATCCAGAGATCCTGAATATCCCCGGGGGCCTCCTTGAGGACCTCGACGACCGCCAGACTGGAACGGTCTCGCTTTGGTAGTGAGAGTCGAACGCAAATAAAGTGCCACGAGCCTGTACACCGCCGAGCGTTCCCTCGACCGAATCGATCCGCGTTTTTGTGATTCGCAGCGCCGTGTGATTTGTTCCAGGAACGAGCGTCGGATCGAACCGACCGACACGGGCGAACGACCGCGTTCGCGCTTTTTCTCCATCGGACGGGAAGAAATTTTTAATTATTCGTTTCTTCGTTCGCGGGACAGCACACTCGTACCTTTTCTTCGGCTTTCCTTTTCTCTCCCTCGCCCACGAACGTAAATTCACGTAAATTGCGCTTATACGCGCGCGGGCGACGTGCACGTCCGCAAAACATCGCGCAAACCGAATAAAAGCGTAACCCGCTAATTAAGAGCAAATGGTCCGCGACCGATAGAGGCGACCGCGAGCGAAAGACAGCTTCGTCACGCACTTCGTCCTTTCGCGACCGGGACTTTTTGCCCGGTAGAGAAATGCTTTTAATATGGCAAAGTGCCTGCACCCTGCAATTATTTACATACAGACGTACACTTATCGAGGCAGTCATTCCGGCGCGCCTGCCGGATCTCGATCACCTCGAACGGATCCAAAGGCGTTCGTCACGCGCGCGCGCGCAAAGAAAAAGGGAAAAAAAAGAAGGGTCGAGAGTGCAGGGGAGGACGGAAGGGAGACAGGGAGGAAGGGACTCGAATCTGGCCGTTACAACTGGAGGAGCGTGGGAAGGCAGAAGTCGCGAATCCTTGTAAGGAACCGTTGTATTTCCTGAAGGAGGTCCTGCGCGCACCTGACGCCCTCCCTCCGTCTGGCCCCCGTGAGAAAGACGGTCGGGGCCCGCGCGACGCGTTACGGGGCCCCGGTCGTCCGTCTTTTATCCCTCTCTCTTCTTTGTCGCCCTCGTGTAACGGCCACGCGAGCAGCACGCTTTCAGCGCGTTACGGCGACGGTGATGACGACGTGGGAAGAATCCCGTGCCGATCTCCGCCTATCTCCTTTTCTTCGTCGCGCCAACGGCATAGCCTCTTGAGACATAGCGGGGTCCGATGTAATCGCGCGGGCGACAACGGCCGTTCATAACGTTCTCTTACGCACTTTGCCGGAAATACATGCCGGATCGTCGCGAGGCGATGTAGCCGATAGCGTGGATTTCGATGCCACGTAGGCGGCTTTGTTGTCATTTACAAAATCGGACGATTCAATGAAAAATTCAGCAGAGGTACCAGCAGATTTGTCTGTACGTTTTAGAGAAATGAAAACATCCGTGCGAGTAACGGCCGCGCGGATAATCGTCATTATTTCCGCGAGGACTCCGCAACATGTGGAACATAAAGAGAACATATATTCGCGCCTGGCACACACCGCGGTTGGCGGCTGCGCTTAACAGGATTCGCGAACACGAAGGTGCCGTTGGCGTGCACGAAATTGGGTCAGTGACGTCAGGAGAGGCTGCTGAAGACGAAACATTCGGAAGAATAAAACGACGCGGGCAACCCGGTTCCACGATTTCTTCGCCGGTTATTTTCTGAACTTTCGTGGGAACGGCTCCCCCGCGTCGGTGAACACGCGCGGCTCAATCCGTCTGGCAAAAACGTGTCTGCGAATGCCGAAATGTCTGCCCGAAAGAAAAATACACTCGCGATCAGTCATAGTATAAGAAATCCTTATGACAGCCAGATAATTCTTCCAATATCAGTATTTAAAAAATATATATTTTTCAAATCTATATTTTTGCAGTTGCATTTTAAATTAGAAAAATGAAAAATGTCGCAAAATTGGTCTCTCTCTCAAAATCATTCGCTAAAAGATACGTTATCATATCTGAAGATGTATGAAAAAAAGTAGAAAAAATATATTAAAAATTAAAGATATAATAAATGATGAAAAGCGATTTCTCTGAAGATCTGGTTGCTTTTCATGCGACACAACAATGCCGCAATTCATCGATCGCCCCGTCAATTGCAGTGAATCGTCGGGGGTCAACGACGAGGCGTCTTTTTCACGAAAATAACGAAGAATAGCGGAGGGGCGAGGCGAATAGGGTCCGGGGTGGCATTCCTCCACGAACACACGCGTGCAGCATGCATGCCGAAAATGGTGGCAGGGGCGGGGCCCTGCGCGCGGGATTTCTCAGCCGCGGGTTTACATCTATTTCGTGGGGTGAAGAAAGGGGGGTGTTGCGCGCACCCCGCGCTAGCCACCTGACGCACCCCGGCCGTGGGAACCGAACGAAAAACCATAGGAATCCTCTAGGCATCGCCGCGGCGTGTGTGCACGCGTACACGCGCGCGCTGCGTGCCGATACGCTCTAATATCACGGTACCCCCAGTTCTCCCCGCCGTTGTGGAGAGAGGCTTCAAATTACAGCGACGCCCTGCGCACTTTTTTTTGTGCCTTTCATGCTGTCCTAGAATTCCCAAAATTTGATTAAGTTTGGCTCTTTCGACAGATCGTTTTAAATTTAAATGATTTCCGATTTTTACACGATTTATAATTAACGTCATCTTACAATTTATAATATATACATTTTATTCTAATTTAACCTTAATATCCATAATATTTTTAGTTGTCTCTGATTTTTTCAAAACGGAAGAGAAACTTGTTAAAATTATTGAAGTAAAAATCCGTTATTAAAATAAAAAAGTATCGAACGTTCGAGGCAACCGTAAAGTAGAGGAGATTTTTATTGCGCTCGTTTATCCTGAAACGGTGAAATCGTCGGCGCACGCTTCGTGCACGCGCGCGGCTTACTCGTGTATGGGAATGGACTGCGTGACAATATTCGTCGGCCGGCCGGGAAAAGGAGGCGGCGGTTTACGATCGTACGCGCGCGGCGTGAAAGTATGTGGGAAGTCCATCGCAATTCGAAGGAGCGTCCGGCCTATGCGTAGCCTCGTAATCGCGCGTGCACGTCAGCTCGTAGGAGCGAGAAAACCGGAGGAACGACTCTGTCACGCGCCAACGAGGAGAGGTGAGGGGGGGGGAGAGAGAGAGAGGCGGAAAGGCGCAGCGAAGAGGAAGAAGTGACGGCCGAGATTATTGTAATGCTGAAACAATAGTCCAATCTGTATGTACGAGCGCGCGGCATCGCGACGAGGGCGAGCACGCCGCGTCGCACGAGCGCGGCGCGCGCGCAAAATCCGCGTCTCGCATTATCACTCGGCGCGTCGGCGCGGCGCGGCGATCGTCGCGAACACTCGGGATCCGGATGATTCGGTAATCTCCAGGCTCGTTAAACAAATTGGGCGAGATTAACGTCACCGTGTGCATCGCGCCGCATAAAAATCGCGCAATAACTGTATAATATCTATTTCTACCAATGCAGATTAACTTTAATCTCGATTTAACTTACTTTCTGTCTTGTTTTAGTCCTAAGAATTAAAAAAAGATGAAAAGTAAGTTAAACTGAGATTAAAGTTAATCTGGATTGGTAGAACTGGACATTAGCGGTTGCCTCGTAAATCGCAACAAGAGACATTTTCATGCGTCATTAATTCATTTACTCGCTACAAAATGCTGAAATTGACACGACATTGACTTTCGATTATCGCAGATACTTACCGTTGTTTTAACGACTTCGCGCGTGACCGCATTGTCGGGGAACGAATCCTCCGCTGCGCCAGCGATCAAAATTTCAAGCGGATGGACGGATTGAGGGAGATAATCGGGAGCCCCGCCGTATCTCGAATACGAATTTTGACACGAGGCACGGGAGGAGAACGCGCGCGGAAGCGTGGGAACGAGCGCTCTTAAGCCTTCTCAAAACAAAGCACGAGTTAGCTACGTGACGGAGGTGGGGGGCACGCGACGCACCTGACTACCGCGATGCCCCCGCGTCGCTCCACGTGCTCGCATCCGCCCGCACCGCGGCCGTTCGCCCCCCTCTGTACCCCCCCCATGCTTGTACTCCGGTGGCCGCTGCCGGTTTATTAAGTCGTTACCCAGGGTCGAGTACGTTCCTCAAGCGCGCAAGCGAGTTTCGCGCGTGCAGCAGCGTCGGTGGAGAACGAATGGTCGTTAATCCGCAACTGATACGCGCGCGTTAAATAGCGATAAAAAATTATGATAGATTATCTCGTCCTTCGTCTTTTAAACCACACGTCTCTGGCATAACTGTAGATGCGAAATATAATATTGAAAATTTTCATAAAAATTTCTAAAGTTCATTTCTGATAGATATAGATTAACTTTAAATCTCGGTTTAATTTATTTTTCATCTTTTTTCTAATTCTTAAAACTAGAAAGAGATATAAAAAGAAAGTTAATCTGTATTGATAGAATAGATATAAGTCGGAAGGATAACTCAGTTCCTTGTACGTGTATATATTTGGATGTGGAATTAAAGAAGTGCAGATAGAGAGGCGTAAAGTTACGCGAGACGCGATTCCGTGAATAACAGCGTAATACCGGAATCATGTGACACGTGCCGTCAGTTAAATATACGGTAATCTCGAAATTACGCTTGTTGTAGTAAAGCGACATTAGAATGGCTCGTGGATCGAGACTGGCCTTGGATGATCATACGAGACTACCTCGATACTTGAGCCAACAGTCATGATAAATGACACGCTAATTATGCACACGTGCGGAGGACATATTGTAATCGCGCTTTACAATCATCACGCGCGGAGTTCACAAAGTAGACAAGGACCGAACATGTAATTGGCATGAAGAGAATTAAAATCACAGTTTATTTGTGGCCGAAAGTTATCTTACGTCGTTTTTTTTTTCGCGAATACTTTTTTTTATTTTTTATTATACTCACGGAGAAAAGATTAAAATAAAATATTAAAAGGCGCAGTATATTGTTATTTTTTTGTTGGAGTAGAAAACTTTTTTGATGGAATAGAAGAGTGGTAAATTTTAACTCACGTATAATTTTGTCGCTGGATGAGAACGAACTAAGTTCTGAGCTTCACGAAATAGCTCTTGATTAATTGGTTTCCACGAAACAACTTTTCATTAGGAATTCTACCGCCGTATCAATTTGATCAAGTGACAAAGCGCAATTCATAGGTGTATACGTATGTGTGTGTGATTTAATGATTCAATTAAAACGATTTTATAATTTCGGTTTGATTGTCCGAAATGGACCGAAGTGCTTCACGTACGATTTCCTGGAACCGATGCGAAATTGTTATTCCGGATACGGTTCGCGCTTTTTCTGGGTCGGATGAAGCCCCCCCGGACGAAAAGTCGGACGGAAGGGTAGACAAAGAGCTCTAGCTTCATTAATGGACGGCGACGTAAAAACGCGTAACTACCTGTCCCGTATTCCATCGGCGGGGGTCTCTCCTTGAGATCTGTCCTCATGTAGAAGAAACGGGGTCCTTAGCCTTACGTGCTATTTGCGCTGTGTTGGTTACATAACGCACACGCGGTCGCTCGCATGAATGAATACATTCATAAAGACGGGTCCGGCCGGCTTGGCGCGCACGTCACACACACATGTACGCGAGGCGTACAATCTCAATAAGAAAATACGTCTATTATGTCGTTACAATAACGATATCAATTCGTTGACCGTCGTGGCACCGAGCGGAGCCCATTGTCTCCAAACGACGGTAGGGTGTCCCCTGACCGGTGCACCATGTAAATCGCCCTCGAATAATTTCGAGCCTCCGAAATCAGGAGCTCGAAAGTCTGATATTAACGCCGCTCAAAATATATTTATCATTAATTATTACTAGAAACGTTTTCCTATTTATCATTGTTTTTTTTTTCGAAGAAAAACGATTAGAGACGGACCTTTAATTTTTTAAGGTAAGACGCTGTTATTTTTTCGAATATTTATAAAATAATTTATATTTAGGGTAGACGTGATTCTGCATTTTCTATCTTCTACTATCTGTAAGGAGATACTTCCGTTCAACGTTCAAGAGTTAACGTTATTTCGAGACGTTAATCATTGCGACATAAGGCACAAGGTAATTAACCTTTAACGAGACGGATTTGAACGAATCAAACGCTCTGCCTTGTCTTCGTTTCTGAAGACAATTGATTTGGTCACTCTATCACAGATCGTACTTCCTCCGGACAAAACTGATATATGATATTTTAAGTGACGGAGTACCCGGCCAGTAATTGAATTTAAAGGGCGGAAGCGAAGAAATCTGGTCCCCTTTCATATTAACCTAATCAAGCGCAGTTGTCGGTACCGCCGACTGTCGCGGTCACAATAGAGACATTAAATTGTCAGTACGGATTTATTAAACCCGGCGCGGTTACAGCCGTGAAACCGCGTGGCTCTTGGACGATTTCGTCTGACTGTTACATCTGGATATTTGCAACTAACGGCGGCTTTGACTTCGCATACGGCTATGAATTTCAAATGTGTATACTTTGAAAAATGTTGCAAATATATCAATAAGACGGTCTAATGTTTTACATTTTCATTAAAAACTTCACTTTTTAACACGCATGTTGTTATTTATTAACAAGAAATCGGTGGATTCATAGACCTCACGATGAATCAAAGAAAAGACTGTAGAGGGTCGTTTTCTGTATTCCCAGAGCAGGTGCCAAGCAATTTTGCTTTTGTTGCTGAAAATTACGCACGACCGCTACATTAGCAGAGAGGCTCTTACGCATCGGCGGCTTTGACTTTTTATTATCGCTGATGCGGCCAGCTCTCGTAAGAGTCGCCATTAGACGTTCGACATACAGGCGAACATTTCGTCGTTCTCGGTACGATGACTTGTCAACAATTCATCGCGGCCGGTACCCTCGTGCAAGCGTCCCCCTTCTTTAGGGCCGTCATGCTTACGCGTACTTTATCATTCAGTTTAAGACAAGTTTTTAACAATAATGAGTTTCTCGTATACTATATTTCGGCGCATTTAAGAAAAAGTTAAAGTGACCAAAGAAATAAATCGGCAACAGGCATATTTTATTAAATTATCGAGTAATAAATTTTGTGCATCTATAGTTTTCAAGAGTATCTCTAAAAAATCTTTTATGATCATATTCGTAATCATATTACGAATAAATAAATAACAATTTTTGCTTACCTTTATGCGCTTGATGTCTTGAATTTATTTGTAAAATCTCTGCTTATGAAATTATCAAGTTAAAATAAAAAATGTTTGCAACGAATGGTAATTAAAAAAAATTTTAATTTAATATTAAATGTAAATTTTGTAACAATAATTTTTATCTTTGATAATGAAATAAAAATAAGTTTACATGAAATCATTATAATTATTTTTGCAAATTTCTCATAATTCAGATTATTGTTTAAGATTTTTTTTTGAAAGGGGAAAGGGGCGAAAAGTTATTGAGTCGCAAGCGATGGCTAATAATATGGCCTTAATAATCCCGCGTCTAATTAATGAAAAATCGTTTATTAAAGGAAAATTTTATTACAATAAAGTAAATTCGCACAACCGTGGGAAAAGGCACATAATGAATTTCTCCTTGGCGAACCAACGGACATGGAAATGGTACGTATACCCGTATACAACAAAGTACGCGTAGCACGCAAAAAAGGAATCCATACGATTAAGACGTCGCAGCTTCGCGTTTCTTTGATGTCGGTACCATCGTTGTAAAAATGGTGTATGAAAGAAAAGATTACTATCTAAAAGATCGCTTCCAAATGATACTTGGTCTTGCACAGCTTCTGCAATCGAGAGATCCCCTCCTCCCGATTATCACCGTACTTAGTCTCCCACGCATCGAATAACATATTGTAGTATCTTGGAACATCGAAGTACTGCAAGTATTGGTGGCTAGTGGTAGTAGGAAAGATCTTTTCAAAATTCTCCAACTGTGTTAGCTCATCCTCGTAGGTAATCAAGTGCCTTACGTCATCGGGCGTCAAATCATCAATTATTTCATCAAGATAATCCTCACGGTTTCTTAAGTTGGCGTACAAGGACTGTTTATGTCGTTCTTGGTAGCTAAGGGTAGTTCGGTGCAGTCTGTAATCTTGGCATACCGGATCTAACTGATATCTTTGGGCTAGTTTCTCCGCTTCCTCCGCCGGTATGCACGTGGGCAGTTGGTATCCGGCTATATTAAAGAGGTTTCTAATGAGGGGCCCCTTGACCGCGATGTCGAGAGGCGAGGAAGACTGTAGAGAGGGCGATATATTCACTTCGAGTAACCACGGTCTCCGGTTCTCATCCAGAATAATATCGATGCCGAAAAGCTCATAGCAACAATACCTTAGGATTTAACAAAATGCGTCACGTCAGAAAAACATTGAGTGGAACGTGTAAAAGCAAAATCGCATTAAATGCATTTTTAACACACGAAAACGATTATTCTAAATCTGTTGACTTTAAAACCTTGCAAAATTATTTAAGAATTTACTTAAAAATTATTTCAATAATTTTCATTTTTTTTATCGTTCAAATTTAGCAATGTTAAAATCTTTTAAAATGTTAGCACTGAACGCATAAAAATAAAAAGAATAGTAATTTATTTGATTGAAAAGTAAATTAGATAACGTGGAATCAGCTTTTTACCTTGAAGACGTATTAGCTCTCGTTAAAGTGTTGATAGAAGATTCGCCGGCTATCATCGTCTTGGTGACTATATCTTTTATCGACTCCCATATCTTGGCGACGTTGACGTTTTCTTGCTCGAGGTAGGACCACAGGGTCCTCAAAGTCCACTTATGACCGGTACTGGAATCCGCGCAGTCGTTGCTGGTGTAAGTCGCGCTGGTCTTATTGATGCTGTAGTTGGTGAGATGCATGAAACGGTCGCTGAGGTAGTTGATGTCGTCATTATACTTGACGGAGGCGAAGCGCACGAGGCCGTCCGGATATATGTAAACCTTTAGCGGATTGAAGCTGGTGACGAACACGTAGAGTCGCAGGTCGAACTTGGCGCCCCGTATCAGCATCGGCCGCGACAGGTATTGCTGCACGATGAAGGGGCGTTTCTTTGGTATTTGGGACCAGCGGTGGACCACGCGGATCCCAGTGCCGCGCGCGGACGCCGGCGGCTTGACGATCCATTTCTCCTTGCCGCCGCTCTTCTCCCATACCTGCCGGAACATACGCAGATCCTGAGGTAGCACGTAGGTGCGCGGCATGAAGCCGAACTCCCGCTTGCCGTACTTGACCATCATCCGGCTAAGATTGCGCCACAGCCGGTCCTTCCGGCCGATCTGGAAAGTGCCGGGGAAGTGGTTGACCTTCTGCGACTCCTTCAAGCCTTTGTAGCAGATGGACTTCATGTGTTTGCCCCAGGTGCTGCTCCAGTATCGGCATTTCTTCATCAACCGGTAACCGGAATTTGCGACGACGCGACGCACTAATATCGGCGTTATCGTAGTGAGGTGCCACTTAAGATGTCTCGTCACTTCGAACGGCAGCGCTGAGCTGTCCTTGCTGTCGAATGGCTGGAAGGCGATGTAAGGGGGCACATTATCGAACAAGCTTCTGCGAAAAGGCAGCTTGTTCCGTTTGACTCCGTCGATCGATGGTAGATCGTCAACATCGAGGTCAGGCACGCTCTCCTCGTCGTACTGAGTCTCGGCGCCATCAGTGCTGCTCGCGATACTACTAGTTTCGTGCTGATTATATACCATCACGTCCATCTCGAGTAACCTGCAACATACGGGGGAGGGACGAAGGGTCCGTCATGACGCGATGCAGCTTTGTTGTTTTTCGAGCGGTTCTTTACATTCTTTACATTTCGTACCGGTATCTCTTCAACTCTTTAACGAACTCGGTTCAGATAACGGCAGCGGCGAATCGACGCAATTTCGTAATCGCAGAATCATGTCGATTCGTTGTCGTTGACTTGAACGTGTTTAAACAATTAAGGCACTAGTGAATACCGTTAATACGGTACAGGCTACCGTTACCAAACATCTTCGAGAAGCGAAATTGTTAGAGATGAACATATCACGACCTGTCAGGAACTACGATTCGCCGCGATTGGCTAAATTCGACATATACGTCGATATAATTACAATGATGCTCACAATAATGATCACAACATCGTTATTACTGTCGTTATACTTCCTATGGAAATTTTTCACCGAGTAATTACAAAGTGCGACCAGTTTCCTCAGGGGCATAATTAAGAAGCGTCGCAGTGACTGCCAATCATATATATTATAAATATCTTGTTGGATATATATAGCCACAAGTTATTAGTTACACGAAACAAGCAGCTGCAGGTAAAATCGATTTACTTGTTACACTGAGGAGCAAGATTGTAGATTGACATGTAAAATTCGATTAAAATTCAATTTCGCCGGCAGCCACGTTAGCCTCAACAAAATATTTCCCAGAAATATTTTCTCTTCGTAACTTATCGCTGCATTTTATCTGAAAAGTTCCGTTTAACAGTTCCATAATGTAGAATATGCAATGTAAACAATTCCACAATGCCGAACATTTAACATAAAATACACAATGCAAAAATCTAAATTTTTATCAGATTTAAAAAACTGAAAAATGAGTTGTATTAATCGTTATGAAAAAAAATGTATTATACATATGTCTCGCAACATTGTTACAAACAAAATATACTTTGAATATTCTTGATCATTATGTAGTAAAAATATGGATTTGATGCAATATTTTTTTTGAGAAAAAAATCTTCAATTACCATTTCTTAATTCATGGTTCTTCAGACATATTTAATAATAAGCTGTACGATTGGCAATCACAAAACCGAATAAAGTAATAAAATGTTGTTATCGCACTTTATATCGCTAAGCAATTTTTACAAAACAGTAGTATCCGCAAGTGAGACTAATCCGCCTCGATCGAATAACGATGCTCCGCGATCGCAACGCGCGATATAAGCATCTTAATGCACGAGTTAGAAAATTGAGCATGCACGACCACGAGAAAGATTTGTAAAAGAAAAGATATACGTACCAATCCGTATTGTTTAAATGCCAACAGCTGCCAGCATTATGACGACACGACCACAAACACCTGAAACATAACAATTGATTCGCGTGTTATTATAATTGTCGAGAGATCGTAGTAGTAAATTCTTAGGATATCCTTCGTACAATCATTAGTAACGACGATTAACGTTTTCTTGTAGCACAGGAATTTGCGGGGAAAACATTTCGAGAAATGCACGCAAAAACACGGAGGCAATAATACCGATCTTAAAAAGCACGGTCCGCCGGTGTATAATTGCGAAATCGTGAGGCTAAGTACCGCAAAAAATAACAGGGGCATTTACACCATAACAATAATTTACGTTTCGATATTACGGATAACTTATAAGTCAATTCAAAGATCATTTGTCCTTGAGCATCGACTTGCATTTCTCAATTTCGTGCAGAACGTTGCATTCATTCCTATTTTTTAATTAAACATATACACATCGAAACATTTATGTTAATATATTCTCTTTTACTTTTACATATTTTATATTTAATTATTATTAGATTGAGAGACAACAGAAGATATCCAAAGATAGTCCTTTGGTAGTTTTTTTATTACACAATTCACAATACTTTAGCTAATTCTATTTATTAACAAAATTTTGTTAATAGATTTAAATAATGTTAAACACTCGTGAATCAACGACTAACTTATATGTATACTTCAATAATTGCAAATGCAGTCATACGCATGCGAGCATGCATATCAAATTGTACATTGCGCTTGAACGAGGAGCTGGTACGTTCGCTCGCGTGCGAAATGATTGATACATCTTACCGCGATCGTATTTTCAAAGGGATAATATTATAGAAGCAAAACAAAAGAATTGCCGCTAATTTATACCTATCGTAGAAACATCGCTCGTCTTTTACTGTCAATCCACATTTTTTCTGAACTTCGTCACTATTTTCTAGCTGTTCTCACGACAATAGAATGTTTTCATCATTTAAGAGAAAAGTGTGTCATCTCGCAAATATGATAGTTCCCCAAATTTTTCTGACGAGACATACTGTCTGTAAGATATGATAAAAAGAAGCAGAAACACGGAGATTGAAAAAAAATATTTATACTACATTAATGAGCATCAATCTTATCTCGCACGATTAATAATCATAAAGAGTTACGACAACATTTCCTTTAATGATAAGTTCGCGGCAACAGCATTCAGAGAGAAAAATATGTACAGAAACTCTGAAATGGATAAACGCGATGATTGATACCAGGATGCAGATGTGCGAGCGGTGTTGAATATAAAAAGCGAGAGCTGTCGATTAATTCGCCGCCTCGAAGCGCATGTTAAGTAAATATGCCGGCGACCATGTGGCAATTAAATACTCGTTATTGATCGCGCAGTCGCCGGAACACGGTAGTGCATTAATCGGAAAGTAAGACAGGGGACTCGCGGAGAAGAAAGAGTTAATTTTCTTTCGTGTCCCACTTACGTAAAATCAAATTAACGCGACGCTTCAAAAATACAACCAGAACGGAAGGCTCGAAAAAGTGTGAAAGCGTCGCGCCCATCGATCGGCGCAATTGATCGATTGACTTTTGGACCAATCTTTCCGCCCGGCGCAAATTCCTCTTCCTTTTGAATCGTAAATCGTCGTAGTTCCAATCAATGAAGAAAAAAGAACCGCTCGAATGACTTCTAGACTACAGCGCGCTAATCAATAGCGGAAAGTAATCGATGTATTTCTAACGAAAAAATTCAGCTCACGCGGCTTTGGGTCGGATTGAAAAAAAAATGGCGAGAGCGAGCTTACATCCTGCCGTTGAAGGTGCGGACGAAACAGACATTGTGTCCTTGACGCCCGTGGAGAATGAGGGAAATTGATTAAATTGTGTTTTAAGGCTGGGATAAGGAGCAAGAAAGTGTACAGCTCCCGTATTAAGTCGCGTAAGGCGCATTAATATTCATGTGTCAGTTTCGCCACCTCCGGGTACGGTACCCGGACGACGACGGCAGGTGACAGGCGGTTTTCGATTTCTTGCAATGTCGCACGACGCGATTAAAGCCGCCGGCCGAAGCATTGTAAGCCTTTTGCATGTGCCGAAGGTGACTTGCTGTAGCGTTCTCGTCGCAGTGCTGTGCAATTTGACAGTGCGATTTAATCTCGCTGCATCCTCCATACCGTAACTTCCGTGATTTTTTTGGCGATAGTCGGAGCAGCGAGACCGTATCTTTATAATTGGATATGGATGTATGTGTGCGTGAGACGAAAATATAATGGTGAGGAAAATGATACATTTCCCGCGTTTTCTTTCAATGACAAGCTGCGTCTTCCGTTATCTATAACTCTGATAATTTTATAAAGCTTCGCGCGTGCCTGCATTTTAATAAAATAAATAAGAATTCTAGGGCAAATTATAATTTTCTTTTTATCTAGATTAGACAATTAATTTTACGAAAATTTATTACGCCGATTTACGATATTAAATTCCGGCGTTCCAAAATTTACTAATGAAATGTAAGATTGATCAAAACCATTCGAATCAAACTGTAAATTATTTTTGTAAATGTTACTAAATGTTTTCCAGATAAATTAATAAATAATAGAAACAACAAATGGAACAAGTGTCAAGCTTCCTTTTTTATATTTCAAAGTATATCAACTTTTTCGCTGTCAATAATGACCTCCACGTAGATCTTATAGTGATTCATTGTTAAATCATTAAAAAAACTTCAACAAGTTTTTTCTCTTTCGTTCGTTTAATTTATTCATAATTGCACAAATATTATTTCCATGATAGAATAAAGTAATAAATGTATAATTTGATTTAAATTCTATACTATATATAATAGGAAAGTATTTGAATGAAATAATGTTTTGCTGCGTCACACAGCGCTTTTCATATATGATTCCGTCGTTACAAGAAGATTAATAAAGAAGAGAAGGATGCGGAATATATTGTGGGTGGTGATTCGATATCGTTTATCATTGAAACAAGACGTTTATTGATGATGATGATACTGTCCGACGACCTCAACAGAGACGCCGGACGGCAATACGTCGAAAAAGGTTCTTAAACATAACAAGTTAACATCTATATAATAGTCGCTATGCTTTATGAGAAAATAGTCATCTCAGGTACAAAATGGAACCCTATCACAGACGTCACTTAAAGCTTTAATCACCTATGTACAATGCGACCGAGTAAACCGCGTAAAAAAAAAGTAAAGTTCTCAAAGAATCCTCAACGAGGCTTCGCAAAAGTTTTCATTTGGAAGACAGCGCGATTTGTCGTTCTCCTCCTCGTGGCGCCATTCAGCGGGAGGGCTCCTCGTTATTGGATCGTTCATCTCAATTGCTTCAAACGTCCGCCCCCGGAGATCTCAGGATACTGTCGTCGTCGTCGTCGTCGTCGCTCGATCGCTTCATCACCAGGGTCTCCAGACCGCGTTGGAAGACTCCGAGGACTCCCCGGAGGAGCTGGCGACACTGACGGGACTCTGCGGTGGCGTGTACACGTTCTGGGGCACGTTGGTCTGGCTCGTCGGCGGCTGAGTCGGCGGCGTCTTGGTCGCAGCCGCGGTGGTCGCCGCCGTCGGCAGCGCGTGCTTGACACCAGCCGGACTCTCGAGTCGTCGCAGGCAGCCGCCGAGGTGTCGCATGAGCTGGGCACCCGCGGCAGGATGCACCGCCGCGGCGACCGGCGTCGATAGGAAGGTCGACACCTCCTGGGCGCACTGGGTGAAGCCGTCGCGGAACCGGTCGGCGTAGCTGTTCTCTGGCGTGAGCGTGAGCCTCCTGGCAGCGCGCAGCGTGTGGAGGTGACGTACCGTCAGCTCGAGGATGTCTGCCTTCTCCAGCTTGGCCACGTTCTCGCCCTCGGCCTGCAGCGCGGTCACCATCAGATCCTTCAGCTCGTCTAAGCAGCGATTGATGCGGGCGCGCCGCTTGCGCTCCAGCATCGGCTTCATCACTTTGCGGTACTGATAGGTGCGCGACACCGGCTCCTCGTACTCCATGCCGCTGACCGGCGTGTAGCCCGTATGCGGTGACATGGCGATCACACTTTTACAATGTCACTAGTCACAAAACAAGGAGCAACGGAGTCCAGAGTTGAGAATGGGATCCCCCGTAGACGTTCTCCGATTGATCCTCGGCTGATCGACGATGCGATCCAGTCTCAGGAGAGATCCACAATGCTCTTCGTATATAGGCGTCTTCGCAATTGATTCAATCGTTGAATGCACGATCGAACACGCTCGACGTTTATATTACTCTTTACTGCTTCGCTGTTCTCGGAGTGCCAAGAGTGCGTTCTGAGTCCGTACGTATTCGTGACGGTTCTGAAGCGTTGGTGGGGCACAACCCGTTATTTATATGCCGCGTGGTGCCCCACCCGTGCCGCCATCGTCCTGCGCCCCACAGCTGGGTGGCGGAGGGGTCCGAGGGGCACGGTGTGCCGAACCCTGCAGCCCGCGTGTACGGCCAGCCAGCAGCAGCCGTGGCGTATCGTGGGAAGCTCGCGGGCCGGAGCGTTCCCACAGATCGGGGGGCCTGTTGGGGCCTGCACAGGTTCTGTGCCGCTTGACGCCTGCCGGACCGAGGAGGGGGGCCCTCCTTGCGAGTGAGGAGCGCGAGCGTACGTGCGCAAGAGCGCGCGCGCGGGAGGGGACACCTCACTCACTGAGAGAACACACCTGCACGCGGTGCCCTGGCACGACGCGACGCGTCGAACCGCGCCGAGAAACACGGGCGAGAGGCGAGAAGAGGAGAGCACACGCCACGACGCGCGACCAGCACGAGGACGACTCGCGCGATCCGTCGCGCGGTAGAGCGGCGCGAGCCTCGATCCTCGCGCCGGAGGTAAAGATTATCGCGATTGAATCTACGAAGGACGCCGCTTCGCGAGGGCACGGGCTAGGTTGATGCATAACGGGAGAAAACAGACTTTCTCGCGATCTCAGAGTCATTTGGGATATCGTTCGCTGATCGTCCGTGCAATTTTCAATGACTGATATAAATTCTATTGCCAAGGTATTATATATCTCTGTCGAATGTTACATGGATGAAGAAGATTTTATATATAGTGCAAATATTCAATCTTTCATTTAGGACGTGCGCTGTTGAGAAATGCACACTTCATATCCTTCGTGCTCCATTTAGTTCAGTCACTCATTTATTATAGATTGAAATATAATTTAAAGAAATATCTGTGAAAAGAGAGAGAGGATGTTTATTCGATTGTGTCCTGTGGACTATGATGTCAATGATGTTTTCAATCGTCATGTTTATAAGAATGTAAACGCCGCTGTCAGTTTGCACATCCGCGCTCGAGGCGCACGACACTTGTTGATTTACCGGATTACCACCGACGAGGTACATGTGCATACGCGTGTCGGCAATATTTCCCCGAACTGAATCACGGTCTTGGCGGCGTAACGCCGTGTCGCGAGCTGGACCACTTCGTATTCCTCTCCGCGTGGAACAATGAAAATAAATATCACGGATGCTGCGCGACTCGCCCACGCTTGTCTCATCGCGATTATGCGAGATCATCCGTTTGATTGCTTCCGTTGCGTCATACGAATCGCTGGGAACGTAAAAATTTAATTGGCAAAAAAGAAATATGTAAAGCAGTTTTAATGAACTGAATTTAATGTTCTTTTATATGGAAACTATTTAGAGAGATAACGGACTGCTGCTCACTGAATTTTGGCCGTAAAGTTAGTCTTCCGCGTGGGAAAAAAATTCTGACCTCTATCCATATTCACATACTCTCACATAGTTTTAGGTCGCCTTTCTATTCTACGACGGAGGAACACGCAGATATATCATCTATATCCAGTTCTCTGAATATTTGACTATAATTAACCTATGATCTCTTCCTGCTCTTAGAAGATTCGTGTAACTTGGAGAGAATTTTGCATATTTCGATCGCGAGATCAGCCCGACATTAGAGGATCTCTCCAAGGGTTTCTGACAACCGGTTCCGGTGCAATCGGAGCGGGTCCCGGGAGCCGATGTTTTGAATTATAAACGTACGTTCTTAATGATCCGCCCATTCTCGGACTCGGACGGGCTTCGCTTGCGGGACTTAACGAGGTGTTTAGCCCTTTTGGAAGCCGATACCCCAAACAAGGCCCCGCTGAGTGGGCCGGCCGAGTATTTACGAGCCTTTGGGTCTAAACGCAAAAGCAGCTAGTCGCTTCGGAGGCGATCCGGATATTACTACGATGTGTCGCCTTCAAAAATTAAAAAAAAAAGAGACGAGAAAGATTCGCTTCTCCGGGCATGCGGTCGCCACTTAATTGCCGATCTGTCCGAGATTGCGGTGGAAATTGATACCAGTGGAATTTCGTCGAGTAGGAATTTTTAAAACTACACTCGAGAAGAAACTCTTCTTCGGAAGATGTTTGCCATAATGTCTTTGTGAATCTCTGGTCTCTGGAAATAAGTCTGTTTTTAATTTTAAGAGGACTGCGTTATCAGTATAAACTCTTCACGAAAAAGAAGATAGAAGATATGAAGTTAAAGATAATATTTTAGAATAGCTTATTGTGACAAAGCCTTTTCTTTTTCTCTCAATAAGATATTATTTTCTCCCAATCCATATTTTATAACGAAAAATAATATAGAAGTATGTAAGAGTGTTATAATTTTGTTATATGCTTTAAATAGAATTTATCTTACATCGTTTTCAACTTATTATCTTCATTTCCGTACACAATTACACTGATCGGAACACTTCTCACGTTGGCATTTAACTGTGACACACGCGGCTTCGAAATAGTCTCAGAACGCGCGCAATACATATCTGCTTATTCTGGCAAAATGTCAGATTTCTAGATACGCTTGAACAATTTCACCATTCTACGAGTGTGTCACGTATTTATTATTAATCTTCATATTCTGTTTGTCCGAGCACGATTCACATTACGTGTCTCTTCTCCCTTGATTCAAGAGCTTCTCCCTCTCTTTTGCTATATCATATTTATCATTATCAATTCCCCTCTCTAACTCGAATCGTGATTTCTGCGCGATAAGTATATTCTCGATGTGCGTCGAACGGACGAAAATAAGGCAGGAGCGACCGCGCGCCGGTAGAAGACCGGTAGGATAATTACATTGATTGGTTATACAAGCCGGATGCGGTGGTACGCGCGTACGCCAGTTAAAGCCCCGACGAAACAAGCGTTATCCGCGCCGATGCGGCGCTACCGCCGGGACACCGGGTACATATTATTGCCCCACGTTAACAACTCGTTACGCCCGCTCACCATCGGCGGCGAATGAAATGAACGTTGATATTCCCGCGGCGGGAACGCGTCCTTACGTGATCCCCGACGATGAAGTTCGTAATTTGTTTCTGGGTACGATGATGGATTTTTTGCGCACCGGCCGGCCGGTCCGCGGCAAATCGCGCGCTTCCTCATTCACCGACAGATCGAGGAAGTCTTAACCTCGAGAAAGAAAGAAAAGGTAAAAAAAAAACAACGAGAAAGAGAGAGATAAATGTGTCGAGATTCAGTGTAATTCGCGTTAGGTTTCGCGCAACCGTTAAGTCGATATTTCGGTTATGCAACAGGTACGTCAAGCATATTAATTAGCTGCGAGATGATCAAATTATAGGGTTGTCGAAACTTCTCTGAACACTCAAAAAGTCTTGCATCCGATATGACAGATCCGACAGGTTTGATAAGGGTGATAAGCGAAAGATCGGCGCGACGATAAATTAAATACAGCATTAAAGCGTGTATGAACGATGGAGCATTATTATTATTACGACATAATAATAATAATGTCGATAATGAAAATGCATAATATTAACTTGTAATTTTATTTCGTAATTTTACTTCATAATGGATGTACATCATAATATAGGGTTTTTTAATTGCTAATTTTTATAATGATCTTTTCTGAATCTTTTTTTTAGAGCAATATTACAACAAATTACGATTTAACGCTTGTTCAAAATGTTAAACTAACTATTTAGTAATATTAAATCATGGCAAAAAAGATAACAATAAAATAAAATATTTATAAAATTATAAATGTATCATCGGGTATTTTAAATAATCACGTCGCTAATACATTGCAATCTTGCGTAAATAACAATAATTGACAGTTTTTATTTAAGGAAAAATATTGATTATCTTCTAGTCCTTACGTGATCCCCGATGAAATATATGACAAAAACGTGCGAAAAATATACAAGATAGAACAATAATCAGCTACACCTCGAGAAAAAAACGTAGACCGATATTCCAGGAAATAATCATGTCTGCGGGCTCGTTCGGACATTATGGCGTATAATTTATTATCAATCCGTATCGACGTAAATTATCACAGTTGAGAGTTTATTCCACTCCTGTCTTCTCGAAGCAAAGTAGTATAAATAAACGATTAATGTATCTCCCCAAGCTAAAGTAACAATCTTCGATCCCATCACTCCGAGCAACAGCAATATTTACCGGATCCTGAGTCTCTCTTCGAGGGGGCTTCTCTCGACGCTCCTTGACCTCCTCGTGCTCCGTATCAATGTGCCTTCTCGCACTCCTCCTCGAGCGACCCCGTTTCGGCGCGGAGGAAGACACGAGGTCGTCGATGCTAATTCGTCGGCACGTCGGAACACTTCCGCGGAACAGGCCTCTCCTACTTCGTCCGTTGCACGTAAAGACCGCGGCCACTCTTCTCTCCCCGTCCGTTTCCCCTATCTTCAATCTTTCCCTTCTCATAGTCATCCGCCGTGTCTGTCCATCCCCCTTGCTCGCGAGATTCCGTCCGTCTCTTTCCCCCTCGGCGCAGAATGGGTAGCCTCGCCTCCGAAATTCTTCCGGTTGTATACTCTTGGCTCGTGCTACGGAACGTGGGAATGTTCTCAGGCCTGGAAGCCGACCCCACCACACGGTGGAAACACACGTTGCAACGAACCGCGTGTGGTGCGCGTAGCGATGGGATCGAGCGAGAATCCTCGTGCAAGCTTTATCTCTGGCGATCGACCAGCAAATTGTTCCAAAATTAAATTCGAATATTCATTAGTTCCTGTAACCGGAATGGAAGTAGTAACATATGAATTTTATATTAAATATAATATATTGCATTATTAATCAACCTAGGCTTGATATAAAATTTTCTTAGTTATCGCTTATTAAATCCATTGATGAATCTTCCATCCTGCAATTATTTAATTGAAAAAATGATTTTTTTTTTAGAAAAATCGATTATTTCTCCGAGGAAACTTATTTTATTGCTTCATTAATTCAAGTAATCGGATTATGTCTTTGACACACTGAAAAAAAAAAACACTGGTTAAAACCGGTATAAAACGAATAATAAACGACGAATAAAACAATCTTGTAGGTTTGATCAAATATTCTGATTATTATAACAGAACTCAATACTTTATAACTTACAATAACCAGAATTCCTATTATAATAACTAGAATGTTTGATCAATTCAACAAGATTTTTCTGATTCGTCCGTCTTTAATCAGAATTTTTTCAGTGCACAAATGTTATTTTAAATTAAATTAAATATTCTATTCTTTGTGTAGGTTTTATGTTAAGTGCTATTAGAATTCAGCAGCATGACACCAGTTCCACCCCATCGCTAGGCGCACACGAGCGTGGCGTACTGCGTGCGTGTGCGGAGCACGTACACACGCACGGGCGCGCTCTTCCTCACCATGATCTCATTGTGCGCTACGAGCCCTCTTTGTGAGAGGAGGAGGCAACCAGCCGGTAATGTAACCTTAGCGCTGCCCCATCGCCGAGTTGTGCACATAATGCGGAGGCTATTGTACGCAGCACGGGCCACATTGTTGCCCGCATCTTGCAGGCACCCTACGACGCCGATGGCGTTGTTGAAGGAGCCGTCGTTTTCTCCTTCCTTCTTTCGTAGCTACCACGCTTCTCCTTCTTCGCAAGCTTGTTCTCGTGGCGAATTATTCTTATAGGTCGCGCGACCAGTATCGGTAATACGCTAATACTCTTTTTATAATGGGATTAAATGATCGTAACAAGATAGCCAAAGACGAATAAAAAAAAAATCTTTCCTAATTTTTATAAAACATTGTTATAAAAAAATTCATGTGGAACGTGTCATTATCGTTCTATCGTAGAAATGGTTTTGTTAATCTTAATATAAAAATGGCTTATTATAGCACTTGAAATATAAATCAATTCTTTTTAAATTTGTTTCTTGTTATTTTTAATAGTAAACATATTTTTCAATATCAACGTTTTTTTAATTTTACCAAATAACTTGTATAATAAGAAATTAAACAGCTAATAGACTTTTCATTCATTAACCGCATTATTTTCTCGCTTCCACTTCACAATATGAAGATAATTACGTAAATTATTTCATCATTTTTATCTATATTGTATATCCAATTATAATATTAAATTTTAAATAAAACTGATAAATTATACCGATATGATGTGAGAATAAGGATGTATCATCTCTTGTTGCCGACATTAGTTAATCGAGTTTGTCTCTAAATTAAGTGGCATGTTTAACGAAAGAACTGCGAATAATATATTCGGTGTCAGCTGCAACCTTGACGACATTATCGCAACATTAAAATTTGTAAGATTTATTAAAGTAACATAAATGAACATAAATAACAAAAGCGTTCTTATTAAAACAACGTAGCTCATTCTTGCCCGCATGCTACATTCCCCATGTATTAAAAAGGAAAAAAGTACACGAATATCAGCGTGCAGTATTTTTCTCCTCGTTTTTCTTTTGTGTTTCTGCACATGGTAGTTCTGCTTCAATAATTCCACACTGCATTAAATAATGTCAAGCCTGAATATTCAAGACCATTAAAGTTGGGGAATGGCAGACTCGCAGAGATCTAAATCGCAAAGTAGATCGCGATAACATCCTTCAAGTATTCCACCGGTTGGATCGTAAATTCCGAATTACGCATTTCATTATATTCAGAGGATGATTTTATGACTTTTGCGCACGCACACAGATTGCGTCAGATATGGTGGCAGGATTCTTAATCTTACAAATTATAAAGGCATCCTTGTCTTTCTTTAGGCAAGGAGAGTCCGCTGGGTGTCTTTTTAACCGTCTTATTATCGCACTGATTATGTGCTTGCACTTGGCATAAAATTAACAACGATACCAGTCGCATGGTTAAAAGCAAATTTCAGCTCCCGACGAATATTTCAGACTCATCTAATTATCGAGGCAAACGCACGTCACGATTAATAAAGGCGGTATCGTGCAATTCGCCGACACTTTCGGTGTCTTAAAGAACTTCCATCATGGAAGGAAATCAGAATCGCATCCGTTTATTTTCACGCGTCGCAATCACTTGGGGCTTCTGCAATTTCGTCGCGTCCTTCTTGTTTCACTTGGCGCGCGGAGTTACGGCGTCTGCTGCACAACGTGGCCACACGATCTCGCCTGGGTTTTGCGAACAGGCATTTTTCATTGTTTATCTTCATCTCGCCTCCGTTGTGCGTCCCTCTCCCGATCCGCGTCACGATCCCGGTCTCGCTTATGCCACCCGTGCATAGTGTTTACGTCGCACGCTGCCTACATTATTCTAACGTTGGTCGCCCGCGGCAACGTCCGTCACGTCTCCGTCTTTTTGCCGAACTTCTTCTACGTCTTCTTCAGGTGCTCCTCGAGGTATCTACCGCGGCAGAATCTCCCTTTGCGATGCAATTTGAATAATTACACTACACACGCGCGACGAAGTCAAAAATCGGCGTGCTATTAATCCCCTAAGTACTACCGCGCGATATACTTCGAAGCTTAGACTGTAATTTTTATCGGGCGAAACAGTGGCAACGATTATGCGAAACTTCGTGTTCCTACGGACAGGAGAAAGTGCGAATGAAGCTCTCCTCGACGTTGTTACCAGCTTGTCTCCTTGAAAGCCGCCGTCCGTGATTACGTTCATTTAAGAGAGGCTTTCGCAAAATGAAAGCGACACTTCTGCGAAATTCCAGCTGTTAATGATACCGATTCTCTCTGTCGCACGTCGTCCCGCCGAGGGAAGACTTCTGCGAGCTGTTTCACATTTAGCATATCGTTTATCTTGATATTTGCAATTAAACCGAAAATTCCGGAGGGCTACGGGCGCAAGAATTTTGATACGATTCTTTGATTCACGGGCAGGATAATTGCTGTGCCGACGTTGATTCGTCACGGATCTCGAACGTGTGCTTCGCGGCGTGAAACTTTGTTACGCCTTAAATCACCCGCGTCTCTCGTCGGGCACGCATATTCCGCGAAATCCGCGGACAGCGTGTACCTCCGTACGTAATTAAGGCCGCGAAGTCTACCACTTCTTTGCTGCTTCGTCACTCTTCTTGTACTTATCTTTCTCCCGGCGGGCACTCGGCTTACCGCTGGGCTAATGTAGGATCAAGAGTTACCTCTCGCGCTAGTAATAACTCCCATCGTTTTTCACATGCTACAATGTTGGAGCCGCGAGTTCGTGACGTGCACACCTTACGTGCCAGCTGCGGAAATCTTTTTATGCGGATACGCCGATCCGGCCGGGACGGCCGTGAGGAATTAAACGAGCCTTTAATTATCGGTGTTAATAATTTTTCTCCAATGTTAATACGCGAATTACGATCCTTCATAGAATTAAGGGCTCTCTCTCGTGCTTTCAATAGCGATTGTCGGATACGTAGGGTATACGTGCCGTTGAACCTTTTCTATCTGGAAGAACTAGTTCTCGTTTCGACACGTCAATCGCTTCGGGCGTGAGTGTCAGTCACGTGTCTCTCAACGGTGCGAGCACGACTTCCAATGCATTTTACCGCTGATACGAGCAAAACAACCAAAGGCGGTAGCCGCAGTCACTCTGACGCGGACAGCATATCATTCGGCTGAATAACGCAATCCAAACACCCGGAATACCAGAGGCGCTTATCACGCGACAAAACAATCGTCGTTCCTTTCATGGAGCGAGTTGCATGAATGAACGACCAAGTTATCGCTACGAGCACGCCAAATATCAAACAACTACGTCAATCTGCTATCGATTGAGTAACCCAACGCGACTCGTCTACATTACGTGTGCAAATGTCAGTAATAATGTCATAACGTCTTACAAGCAAGCTCATTGATTAATATAATATGAAACGGGTCTTGAGAACGCGACTTAATATACGCTACGAAATTTCCAATTAAATACTTCGATGCACTTTTTGTCATTATAAAATTTAATAATAATTATCGTTAAAAAATTGATTGCATTACTCAATTACATTTATTTGCCGCATATTTACTCTCCTTCTCTCTTCTTTTCATTTCCCCATATTAAGTTACAGTATAAAATATATTTTAAAATATCAATTTTAAATTAATTATATTTCCATTTACGGTCTACGGCGCGTCGGATATGATCGCGGGTCTCAGTACTTATGTAAGAAAAATCGCGTCGCGTTCATCACCGAGCAAGCTCTGTGTCGCACGCCCAACGTGGTCGATTTACGGAAGACCGATCGACCGGCAGGCTCACAGCGATTAATCGGGCTCGTGCGGATGGAACGGAGTGCCTTGCGCGCGCGTCCGAGCTTACGTAAGACTGACAGGCTTTACTGCTCAATCTGGCCGACGAGGTGAAAGTCGCTGAGGATGGTGCCGTGAGGAAATGAGTTTAACGACTTCGAAATCGGCCGCAATCAGATCGGGATTGGACGGCCGTCGCCGTTCGTAAAATCGTCGTTTTCCGTGATTTACGTTAGCCGCGGTTGACGCTGATGAGACGTCGCGACGTTGTCGTTTTCGTACCGAAAGTGTGGGAATGACCGTTATTCTCGATGTTGGCCAATGATATCCCGTTTTTGAAGCTAAATTACTTCAGGCAGTCGGCACTGGTAATATATTAAACGAGAATTATTTGAAACGACTGAGATAGAAGCGAAACAAATTTTTACATTTTTGTATTTTATAACTGTCTTCTATCATAGATGTTTAGAAGATAGAAACACGCGAAATGATAATAAAATAAATGTAGATACTAAATTTCACGTCAAAATAATTTGTAATAATTACAATTTAAAATTTGTAGAATATTTTAAGATCCTTTTTACAGTTAGTGTTGATCCCTGATAATTTCATATGAGAAAGGCATTGATATTTTGATAAACGCATACCTGTCCCTAGTAGCAACGTTCGACCAGAAATTTAATTACAAGCTCTACCTATCTTATCTAAAAGCCCATCGGCAGCTAAAGAAAAATAAGATTACATCTCTCGGAAAATGATTCCCTTTATGGCCCTCTAGATTTCGAGTCCGTTTGATCTTTATACGTCCGGTCTCCTTCCCACATCAATCTCTCGTTATTCCTCTCGCACACGATTACGTTCTCGCTCAAAGGAGCCGCTCGGATATCGTGAGACAACTTAATCCGTACGTAGCGCACATAATCAGCCATCAAACGGATCTCCTTCCTCCCGAAACGTTAAGTGACGCCAGGATCCGACACCGATATCATTTGTTACATTGCATCATTCGCCTGACTACGAAAGCAGAAACAAGCTGCGATTAAGTGATCGATCAGTTTAATTCTCAGAAAGTACTTCGAAGATAATGAAGTGTAAAACAACTTTGAACGATTAACCTTGCAACCAAGAATAATTTATTCATCTCCACGATACAAATGAATCTAATTTCATTTAATTTAAAATGTGTTACTTCATGTATTTGTGTATCGGTGTATCGACGTACACGAACGGTGTACACGACCGTTAGGTGTCGGTCATCGATTCATTATGTAATTGTTAATATTGCATATTTATTCACATTCGGCTCGCTAGAGTACTAATTAAAAAAATTCTTCGAAAAATATCGTCAAAATCAATAGCACTTTGTCAAGCAATAATTACCAACAAATTATTTCAAAGTAAGAAACCGGTTTGCGGATTTATTAGTTTTTAATGCAACATTGTGTAACGATGCGTAAAATTCTCATTTAATGTTGATATAACTCTCGCCTGAAAAATTGGCTGAATTTATCGTTGAGTACTTATAAGGATAAGCCTCGTAATGGGTTAATGACAAAATCGAAATGACCGAAATTAAGGAGCGCGAAGGGAAACGAACCGATCATTTATACTTCAAGACGTTTGTCCGATTCTCGCGAGGAAACGATCAAGCTGAAAAGTGAAGCTAGCAATTCCGAAGCAGTGACTTCTGAATTCAGAACGATTACGCGGAATGGGAACCTACTATTTGCCATCGATTGCTAAATGTAGTCGAAACGTTTCTCAGAAATTAGAACTTCTGTCTGCATTCCGTAATCACTGTGAAGAATCTGTTGATCAAAACTTCGTCCGGCTGATTCCAGAAACTCGGAGCAGACAGACTCAAACGATCATTACTGCAATCATCGCAACTCAAATTTGCTCGTTTAACTACGAAATGAGAATTAAATTGATCAAATTATCCATGATAAGCTTTCTCAACGAGCATTCCATTTCGAAGAGAAATTGTTGCAGCTTGAAAAATTTGAAATCAAATACGTTTAGTTTTTCTGAGAAATACCTTGTTCTCTTCAATGCATTGTAGATAAAACTATCGATAATTGTTTAAGATACAGCTTTTTAAAAATTGTTTCGAGAAATGGCATAAAAAGAATGAACATCCGAACCAGACTTTTCGCAAAGCAAAAATGTATTTACTCTCGATTAAAAGCGGTCACATGCCCAGGTGTGATCGCCGACCAATTATCGAGAGACGTAAGGAATAATTACTCGCAGTCACAAATGTAAGGCGGCACAGTTTGATTCCAGGGCCGTCGATGAAACAGTTACACTTCCTGCTGTTTCAGAAATTTAATTACTCGAGAGAGAAGAAGATGGAGAGACGCCGAAGGGGCGAGAAAACGAGATTGAAAACGCGCGACGGCAGTGGCGACGGCACGCGAATTCGATAAATATCAAAGTGACCGCGTGACCCGTTTAGCGGGACTCAATTACGAGGCGCATCAGGCGCGAAGATCGCACCAGCTGCTCGCCACGGCCCTTGTTGACGAGAGTCTGCACGAGATGCACACGCGATATGTGACTCACGTGGCTTCGGCCTCGCCCGGTCATCAGGATGTAGGATGTACTGTTACGGGCTCGGATGTACTGCTCATGACGCGATGAAGAAGCGCCGAGGTCACTGCGGTGCGCCCGCAATTTTCGCGGTTGGCATTTTTCTCATTTCTCGCCGGTACGGGCAGTACCGTTACCTCTCGGTGCTCGGGTCCGCGGTAATCGTTTTCGTTGTCGCCGTGAGGCCTGGCTCCTCTCGACGCGGCTAACCACCTGCTTCGAGTACGCGGATCGCTCCGATATCCGCTTCGGCGAAAAGTCAGTCGGCCAACGGTGTCGGGCGGATACCCGTAACTTCCACTTTTAATCGCGCGTGCGGGTCGCACGAGCCTTTCGAGCGCCTTACAAGCCGTCGCGACGACATCGCCGGCGTCGTGTTCGTCGCGACGGCTCGTAAAGTTCGAGGTGCGAGTATCGTGTTTCACGAAATAATTGAGATCGCGGTAGGAAAATTGTGTGTTGTAAGAACATATCGACTATCAAATAAACTTCAGTTGTTAATACTATTCTACAGAAAGCAAACTTAAAAAAAATATATATATAAATATTTTCGATTTTTAAATTTACAAGCAATTCATTTTTTTATAGTATTAGGATGAAAAATATTCTATGTTCAAAAGATAATTTAAAACGGATTGACAAAAATGTCGATAGAATATTATTGAATTTAATTTGACATTTTTTTATATCTTCTTAATCAATTATTTTTCAGTATTTATTAAAGATTTCGCTTAAATTATAGAATGTAATGTCAGTTAAAAAACAAATTAAGGAATATAGTAGCGAGGCACGATCAGTTTTTTCATGGATAATTACGAAATCGTCTTTCAGTGAATATTATTAAGATCCAAATAAAGGGGAAGAGAATTGGTTGTGGCGGTATTGAAACCGAAATGATTTGGTCCGAGAACAGAGACCTAGGCCACTTTTTTAACGAAGATGATGCCGCCCGGTAAGAGGCGGCAGAGAAACGACGCGCTACCCTCCCTCCACGGCGTGGAAATGTGGAACACGCCTGCGACGTGGAGCCCACGACGGGTACCACGTTAATTGGTGGTGCTCGTTAATTAGTCCGCTCATCGTTTGCGCGTTGACGAGGGGCCGCCGCCAGTGTCTAGAGAAATAAGGCCCGGCCACGGCGGTGGCCTCTGTGTAGAAGTTAATTTTAGACGGCTTTGAGAATAGCAGCGGTAGAGTCATCTGGAGCCTCCTCGATTCCTAATGAGTGAGTCCAGGGATCCTCTAACTCTATTAAGCGCCTCGCGTTTTCTATATAATTTGTTACAGTGTGACATTTCACAAAATTATTTCACGAAATTTATCGCTTTTAGCCTCCGGCTTTAGAATATAATATGTAATTTGATGACGCGAAAAATTTTTTGGCTAGACGTGCGTGCGATTGAAAACGCGCACAATAGGTGCCAGATAAATTGAGGGATAAGTGGAATTTACGAATTTCCGCTATCCTTTTAACCCCTCTGCCCCTATCCTCCTCGTTAAAATAAATTCGCTCCCTCACCTTCGTATCGGCATTTAAAAAATCCAATCTCACCCTCGCTTTTCAGATTGGAGTCCTAACTATCCGCGCGTTCCTGGCTTAACCCTGGCTCGTTTAACACCCTTCTCGGTTGGCCATAGGGGCTGAGTGGGCAGCTCCTCTTTTCTGGATCGAAATTAGGGTCGAAAATCATAGCGTCCCTTCGGCCGATCCACGGGGTTGCCCTCGTCCTCGTTCTGACGCACAGGTGGTACCTCACCTCGTGGGAACGCAGCAAACGATGTCTTCCCGTGTTACAAGGGGCCCGTTTGCAGGCTCCTCCGAACGTAGCGGGCTCAAAAAGCCCCGCAAGTGTGTCCCAGTCCAGGATTGTCTTGCAATTCATCCGCACCCCGAGTCGTTCGTAAGTAATTAAGAACAATTTTCAAGCTTATAAATTGTTAAATATATTTAGCAATATTCCTTGCGATAAAAAACTTTTGGAAAATACTTAAGAATGAATAATACTGAAAACAAAATTAATAAAATAATATTTCATGTGTGTGTATAAATTTGTAATTTTTGTATGAGTAATGCACGCGACTTAGGCATATAATTACGCATATTATTAGATCCACAATTAGATGTACTGTTCAAAATAAACAATCGACGGACATGGATCTTTCTGGCGCCCCTCGAATATTTTTTTTCCCTTTTTGCATCGAGCCGATACTGGAGCGACCCCGAATGTGATCGTTCTGGCGGGTGTCGGTAAATAGAGATGACCCGTAGGCTCGTTTACCTCTAGTGGAAGTTATTCTTTTTCTCCCTCGCGCGCCACGCATGCACGCACAATGCGTATACGCGGGCACGAAAAGCACCATGGAAAGAAGTGTGCTGCTCGTGTGCGGCTCGTGTGCTGGCCCCTGCGTCGGCATTCTGTCGTCCGTGGGGTTCGCATCGATCGATCGTTACCGTAAAAAAGGCCAGCTCTCGTCGGATCCGTCGGGCCTTTCTTATTTTCGTCGGCCAGCCACGCGTGGCTCGCCGGATCGATCGTCGTATCGTCGTATTGCTGTGCATCGGCCCGACATCTTTTAATTAGAGCGAACACGACGTGGCCGCGCTGCGTAATAATAATTCCGACTAGCCGTAATAGTAGCTCTATTATTTCACGCGTCCCGGCCTTTGTGTGATGCGGAATTGAACATACGCACCAATTTTCTTCCTTTCTCTGTTCATGCGCACGAATACGCCCATGGGCTCGGTAGCAATTTACACGCTAATTATTACTTCTCATTATCGCAATCTATCCCGCGGTGTTTCCGATACTACTTGAGGCTTCAGCCGCTTCTAACCGCGATCGATTCAATTACGAGTCTACGGCGATAACTATCATTGCCTCTAATTACAGACGGTCGTATAAATAATTTCATCTTCGGTTCGGTTATACGAAAAAATGCTAATGCCAACCGATGGTTAATTAACCTTGTTTTCTGCGGATGAACATCCGCATGAACGAATGGACTTCGATCAGATGGTCCTTAGAAAGTTCATTATCGCGACCGATCTGCGTCGATTGAAACTCGATCAAGTGCGGATACCCATTTATGACGGGCACTTTCGAGAAACCTCGTTTCGTGGATTGCAAGCGTTCCGATGAATGTACGGTCTAATTGACGGAATATTTGAAGCTGATTATTTATTGTCGTAGAAATGCGATGAATAAGTGGATATAGTGCGAATTCCACTCATGTAAATTTATAGTTAGGATATGTAAGATAAATGTTAAGATAAATCAAATATAAAAACAGTAAAATATCTATATAAACGTGAATATATATAAAAATTATGTATCTGATGTAATTAGTGTGCGTTCCTCTTTAATTTGGCGTCAATGCTGCTGATTTAAATGTGCGATTCGTGATTTTCTAAAGTGCGAAAAGAACCGAGATACCGGCAGGCAATACGTTTGCAGCTTCGATCTCGGATTATGCCTCGCCAGTTTTATCTCTGCTCGGAGATAGAACGGCTAGTGTGCGCACGCACGTCTCGTACGCAATATTCCCGCCGCGCCGTGGCCTTATCAAAACGGCCTCTCCATTAAACGGTGGACTCCGCTAACGATATTCGCCGTCGTTTGCATGCGAATAGTCGAGATGAACGCGTCGCCGCTTTCTCCTTGAGAGTCCACTGTTATCGCCATCGCCGAAAGTAATGAGTAGAGATACACGAGTCAATAATTTTCGTTCAGCCAACTCGATCCCATCTTCTTCGCGTGACACGGTGACTCGTTCGGATAAGATTTCGTATCTCTCGGGGATGCGAGTTTGCAATCTTACGATGCAACGGGATTCGTTTAGAGGATTTCGCGTTTCTCTCATGCGCAAGCATCTAGAACGCGCGATACATCAGCTTCTGATCAGAAATGCTGAATTTACCTCGCCGATTTTCCACCAGAATACATAAATTTCAAACGGAGAGATAAGTAAAGTTGTTAATATATTATATCAAGGAAGGAATTAGCAGAAATTAGCAATTGCGATTAGTATACTTTTTACTCATAACATATATATCTACAATTTTTACTTATAAAACTTTTAAAAAAATCAATACAGCTATCTAATCTACTATTAAAAATACCAATGATTTGATAAAACATTATTAGATTGGCGGAATTATTATTACCAAGATTACTTTGCACTTAATTTTCAGGTAATAAATATTATAAAAAATTCTTGACCAGCGTTTTAAGTATCAAAGGCACTCAGGATCATGAGCGGCGACGGTTAGTAACTTTATCAAAGCGGATCAGATGAAAGGCGTCCCCGCGCCAAAAGTCCAACGACTAATCCGATCACGGCATCGGTGACGTCGGCATTAAACTCGCAGGCTCACAAACTCGTTTCTCGCCTCCCCTTTCGCCCGACGCAATCACCCCCTCCCCCCATCTCTCTCTCCCGAGGATTAAGTGTCCCGATCAAAAGGACCCGAAACTTGCGTACATGCACGTATCGGCGGAGATCCGGTTAGTCACGCACGCGGCGAGACGCTCTTTCCCTCGTAAGACAAATCGACGACACACTTTACTTCAACGTCGCTTCGACGTCGGAGAAAAGGCTTGGAGAGACAGTAAATTATTTTTACCTTATACGTGAGACACATAAACTAGATTTTTACGTGATGTAACTACAAAGATTTAAATTAAATTTCGCTTCTAATCCTTTCGCCGCGACTTTCGAAGCTTCAATCTAGCGAGTTGCTTCTCTCACATTTGCATCACGTCCGCCTATCATCATGAAACAGCGATTAACATAAACCTTTTATCCAAATAATTTCTTCGCGTTGTTAATATTTTATTTGAGTCGCCGATTCGATTGCTTTGTTCGAAGCAATTGAAAAGTTCCAAGGATTTGACAGAGCCCAACGCGTACGCCGCACGCACCGGGCATCCGTTTAATCATGCATCCTGTCCGCGGCGCCGCCCGGGTGGTTTTCCCTTTGTCAGAGGCAAATTGTCGATGCAAGCCATGACACGTCCTCCAACGGCCTCCAGAGAGAACAACAACACATGCCTTCACACCGTGGGTTCCCATAATGCCCTGCCCAGAAGTGAGCTCGTGCCTTTCCGCCTTGCTTCCACTTGCACACGTCGCCGCCGCTGCCGCCGCCGTTACCGCGGAATTCGCTCCTTCTTCTGTCCGTCCGCCTCGACGTTGCCGATCGCGTCCCGCATTCGCCACATCGTCACGAGGGAGACGTGTCGCGCGTGTTAAGTCGCCACCGTAAAAGCCTGTCCGCGGTTGGCGTTATCGCGAATTTGTGGCGATCCGAGTGGGTTCCGAGTAAAGCGGTCGATTCCCTCTTCTTTTTTTTTAACCCTTTCACGACGAACGTCCGAGTGTTCGGTTAAAGAAGACGACCGCGGGTATTGCCGTCGCTCGAGTACAAGGGAGAGTCCCTTTGTATCGTTCTTTCACACTCGTGCCTCGATTATGATCTTCCTTTTTCGTGCGTTCGCATTTTACTGTGCACGAGTGAAAAGATCGCACGAAAGAGGAACGTAAAGTGTTCAGGCATGTTTTCTTACAAACAATAAAAGAAGCCTTTGGCTTCATGTATGAATAGCGATATTGAAAACTGCGCTGTTTAGCGCTCGATGTTTTAATGAGCTCTTGTCTTACGCGGCAATATCTGCTTATTTCGCCTAACGTGATACGTCATTCTGCAATTTTTACAAAGGAAAAAAAAAAAAGAAACTTCGTGTGCAGCTCTCCGAGGTTTCACAATCATCAGAAGTTAAATTATTGTAAAGATAATATAAAAGATTTCTCTCTATCTTTCTGTCTAAAAGTCGTTTTCATTTCGCGATCTACCTCGAAGATCGTCCGCTGCGAGCAAATAATCATCAGCGACGAGAGAAAGGCAATGACGCGGAACTGCTCGGGCTGGAGGGCGGCGGTGAACTCGCGTTTCTCATCTAATAGAACCAACAAACGCTTTCTTCTGCGAGTTTCTTGCGGTAGGCGGAAAACGCGTTTATGCACGGTGGAAGACGGCGGATTCCCACAGCATGAGAGAGGGGCTGTGCACGAAAGTGCCCGTGAATGTTTGGCTTTTCCGTCTATACGGCGCGGACAAAAAATCACGCGGTTAATCGCGCGGCTCCCAGCATGCCCATGGAGACCCGGCAATCGCCCCTCTTCGACGATTGTCTCCTTTATTTCGTTGTCATTTTTTTTTTAGGAACCGCGATGACGGGACCGGCCGAAGACGGGAGCCAATCATCGGCATTTCTTCTCGTCTCTTTTCGCTTCGCCGAAGCGTGAACACCGAGAAGCGCTGCGATTCGGTATACCCTTAAGATTCCGATGGGCGTGCACGTCGTTTTAATAGGAAATCGCGGCAATTATACGGGCTAAACAGCGTGACACGTCGGCTCGACCCTTATTCCCTCGCGAATTAATGAGTAATATTTAGATTATTATATTTTACACACAAAAGTTGCGATCGATACAGAGACATGTGTCAATAGAAGAAGTTTCTTTATAAAATATATATTTTACGATAAATATTCTGTAATATTTATAAGATGCAGAGAAGTTGGTGCACATCTGAAATGTGGTACTATTTTAAAAAAGGAATCAGAATTCTTTAGTAAGAATTATGCGCGCTCAATAAGATCGAAAGAATTTATAATATTCCGACACGTGTACAAGAACAATCGACGCGGTATCTTTTTAGCATAAATACGTCACTTTACATTATAAAGCAGCATGAAGTAAGCACTTCTTATCAAGGAGCTTAAGATGTACTTCCTCGATAAGAAATCATGTGAATTTGTTCCGCCGTTTTTCTTTATGAAGATTACCGTTTGCATACATAGAATATTGCGTCGGCAGCACGTCCGTCTTAATGATCACACAGTTTTTATCGACGATTCCATGAATCACGAACATCACGTGTCTGCGCGATACGTCAGCATTGTATGTACATATGCTAATTAACATTCCTGAGACACGTGAAATTCCTGAGATCCAGGAATTTCGGACCAGAAACAAATTCGCGAGAGTAGGCGTCGGTCTGTTGCTTGTAATATCGACCTCAATCTCACTTTCATGGTGTTCTCCTCACAAAGAAAGTTTGAACAAGGTCTTTTTGCGTACCTTTAACAGAAACAATTTTTACTACTGAGAAATTTTTATCCTTGAAAAACAACTTTCTTAAAATAAAAAGAAAGATCCGAAATAATATGTTTCTTCACATCAATGTTGACAGTGTGAAAGAAACCGGCAGTTTTGACCGAGAGTAAAACATGAAGAAAAATTAAATGACATACGCAAAATTAGGGAAGAGAAGAATACAAAATGTATCGAACATTGAAGGCAGTATGAAAATTATATATTCCGAAAAGTGGTTCAGAAGGTCGTTGGAGGTCGTCATTTTCAAGCTGACTGATCACGTATAGTGCAACAAGCCGCGTCGACGGCATACGCTACGACGCGTACGATGATATGCTAATCATGTACGCTGTAATACGCGAATAGAAATCTCTATCAGTTGGATAAGAACTTCCTCATCGCGGGAAGTTGTCCTCAATTGAGACGTTGAAGCATGCCGAAGTCAAAGTTTAACGTTACGATATCAAACGAATTAATTTCAGCGATAACGATGCACACGAAGACGCAATGTCAAACAAACTAATTTCCCGAACGTAATAATAGAATTGTGCGCGAGCTAACACATAACACTAGTGCTTAAAATCGGTTTTGCGAAAATATAAAACCAGTACGATTATCATACAATGGAGATCGATTAATTGATCGTTCTGTTCGGGGAATGTATGAAAATAGATAAAAATAACAGTAGTCTTCCTGCCTGTTATTGTCGTTGACCAATTTGTAAATTTTAATTAATAGCACGCCAAAGATCGTCGACCATGAGGATAATGATCGGTAGATCGAAAGTGGAACCGGTTCGGCGCTGAAACGCGGACAACCGGCTTGTGCAAATTAGCGTAAAGTATTTAATCAGCAGGCTTTTATTCGGGGAAGGCGCAGACACCCTGTATCTGGTTGCCGTTCAGACGAGCGGACTTTTGCAATTACGCTAACGGAATTGTCGAACGATGTAAGAAACGGGAGTAGCATAATAGCGCGTGTTGCAATAACGCGGAGTTACGCGTTAACCTATGTACCATCGAGAATAGATCAGCTTGCGTCAAACAGCTTAACAGAGAGCTGAAGACGCCTATTATCCACAACCGAGGATAACCGACAAAAAAAAAGAGAGTGAATAGATCGGCGGCCAACTCTGTTTTTATAAAGTATTATAAACGGCGATCATTAAGTTAGTCACTTCGCACCAAACGATCGCGTATACGTATATACATTACCGAGGCGCGAGTTTGACGGTCAAGCCTGGTTGATTCGCAGAACACCGACGGCTCTTTTTATCGCTAAAGATCGCAGCTATTTAATGATTATTAATGCGATAAAAATAACATAACCTCGTACACATTGATTGATGCCATTACACTGATTGTGGAGTTTCATTCGCTAACGCACGTTCTCCAGCTTTGAGAAATTTTATCATTATATGACGGAATGATCGCTGTGCATTATAGATGATACTTAGGAGAAGAAACATAATTTAGGGGCAATCGGAAAAACGAAGCAGGTGCGTCGTACGTGCGCGAGGATGCGTCATCCGCGAAAGACGCAGTCGCTCCGATGATTGAGATCGATCGTTCGAATGACGCGATGATTGACGCAGAACACTTCCCTCTCGAATACTTTAAATTCGCTCCAGTACTTCTTTCCAGAAGCCGACAAGAAACGTTGCCAGAATTAAAATACGTCATTATTAAAAACTGGAATATTACTTGAAATCTCATAACATACACAGTAATAATTTAATTTTTCAAAATTGGAGAACATAGAATGTGTTTATATTATGTGCATCTTATGCGTGCCGTACATGACATGATGTCAAATCATATGCATTTATAATAATACAATTTTACAGTATGTAGGCAGACACAATTTACTTGTGTAATCTTGATATCATTTACAAAAAAAAGGGAAAAATGTAATTTGTATGAATGAGATTGGATGCAATTGTCCCTTGAATATGTCAGAGTTAACTCGTGCATCGCGAAATTGTAGTTTCTCAGTATTCGACATTCAGCCGTAAGAAGCTACGCGAGAAAGCGGCGGAAACGGCGCACGCGTTATCCTGAAATTGCGACGCGAGTCGCACGATTAAAGTCAAAGGTCAGCACTCGGAAGAGAGCATCGTCGTTGTCATCGCTGAACGAGCGGATTGTCCCTCGCCGCGTATGACGGCTGCACGCGCGGTGCGGCGGCGGCGCGGTGGCGTACGCCGTGCGTGCACACACGCTTCTCGTCTCGATAGAGGCTCTCGCTTAGGAGAGACCGAGGTGACGGAGTGCGGCGGGGTGCGCGTGACGTCACGTCCGGCGCGAGGGCACCGAGTGTGGGAACCGGCGGCAGGTGCGTCCGAGAGTCAGAGCCGGAGAGTGGAGTAGGGCTGGCAGGGAGAAAGGGGGAGGATCTCGAGCGAGAGGAGAATCCCGGGAGACGGAGTGAGCAAGAGGTGAGGATCGAGGGTGACGAGGGTCGGTGGGATGAGGTGAACCCTCTTCATCTCCCTCATCCTCATCCTCATCATCCTCCTTGTCACTCACTCACACACACACACACACACACACCGAGCCGAGGAGGCAAAAAGTAGAATCCCGTACCGCATGCCGCCACGCTCTGCGCGCACGCCATGCACACGACGTGCGTGTGTGAGCCGCGTGTAACACGCGCTCGTGCTGTGTGCGTGCGCGTATAAGCACGGAGTGTGTCACGTGCAAGCGCGACGGCAAGAGACGCGACGTTACCTCGCGTGTAACTAGGATGGAGGGACTATTTTTGAAGCGCGGACCGTAAATGGAGACAATTGTTTTGCGTGTATCTGGATCGACAGATGTTACTGGTTATTTTAACATTGACGTTGAAGTTATCGCATGTCGCATCGTTTCTTATGGGGACGCTTCTGCGTACGCTATAATACGTGGTCAAGGTTTCCAGATTCACACGTCCTCAATTATTCTAATTATTATCATCAGTTATGTATTATTCGATCAGCCACGTTAAACCGAAGTACTAAGTAATAACTCTATTGTGGGCCGGATATTCATGTTCTTAATTTTTCTTCCAACATAGCGACAGTCATTTCTCGCGTGAATATCGCTCGCGTGTATCTACACGTTTTACATGCGTCGCATACATGTAAACGACATACGCAATGTCCGTATATTGACATACGTGTTGTCTTGTGATAAACAACATTACGCAGAGTACCGGTGTCACGATCTTCGGTTCCCCCGAGTTTCCTGTGTGCAGATAAACGCGAACGCTCATGTGAATAACGCGCATGTTTCCTTCCTGCCTTTCAAACTAAAAAAAAATTCATGAAATACATGTCGTGCATATTTAATTACACCACAGGGATAAAAAAGTATTGACTTCTATATCAACGATTTTTGAAATTTGTTTTTAATAATTGAGCTGTTACATGAAATAGTGATGTAAGTTACTTTCCTCATTATACACAATATTGCTTGCAAGGAAAGTTTACTGAAATTTGACATAGAATTCTACTTTAAATTTTTTTGTAGAATTTTAAAGATTCTATAAAAGAAAGAATCTTTGTATCATGTTAAAATAAATATATATAAAATTTAACATATTTTGCATTGTTACAATTTTTACAACTTGTACACAATCTATTAATAATTTGGTTGTAAAAAAATTCTTTTGTTCGATATTTAGAAATTTTAGTGCTGTGAAACGTAAGAAATGCGAAGTTTAATATTTTTCACATTAAAACTGTTCTGTTTATCTCCAGTGGGAAAACGAAATGGAGGCAGGGAGAAACGCGAATAAACGCGAAGACGGTAATTGAAGCGGAAACTCGCTTCGCTTTCGCAGAAACCCGCGAGGCGAGTCGCGTGTTCGCGATTTGTGGTATTGCCGAAGGTCGCGCCGCGAGTGCCGCAATTTTCCACGATGTTCCTGGAAGCCATCGCGCGCTCGCACGAGCGAGTGCCGTGCTCTCTGCCGATGCTTCTTGAATGAACCTTAAAGGCCGCGGTATTGCAGCGCGCGGCATTTCACGCAACGCCGCGCGCTGCACCGCGGCCTGCACGCACACCTAATGATTTATGCGTAAATTATACGCAACGGCGTGATTTATCGTGCGTCTTTCTCGCGTGTTCAGTTACTCGCGTCCGCATGCAGCTGCGCCGATGGAAGCGCCGTAAGATTCCGTAAATTTTCGCATCCCGCGTGAAAGCGAAAACATATTGCGAGACGCCTCGAACACGGACACGATAAAGCAATTACGTTTTTCGATGTTCGTTGAAATTTTTTCCATTTGCGGCGCCGTACGTTTAAAATCTGTCCGAGGAGAAATTGTAAACGAAGACGAATCGCCGCGGGTGAATTCGTCACTTGCGCGTACATTCAATTTGCTGTTTTGTGTACGGACGTGCGCAGTTAATTAAATGAATTGCGCAAATACGTGTTGCGCTGTCCGTGATGCAGGAGAGACTGGCAGCGTTGTCTTGAAAGATAATAAGACGCTTGTGCCGCGAGTTAACGAATCATCGCCGAGACGCATTGCCGCTTTCCTCGAGCTCGGACGCGTGAGGAAAACTGTTCCGACTAAATGGCGCGAAGAGAATGTTGTGACCAAAATACGCTCTAATATTGACTTTCTTATTGCAGATTTGATCGAAAAATTTGGAACAACTCATGATTCACCGATGCAGTTGCATTTGCGACGAGGTCGAGCAAACAGCTTGCAATGCTTACACAATCGACAGTCGTGAAAATAGGCATGCTAATGAGATTAGAATAACGAGCTTTTGTTCGCTAATGCAAAAATATTGATGTTTCGGTAATTTTAGAGGCCGTGGCGTGAAGTGGCAATAATTCAAGTTCTGCATTCATGAATGCAAGAGATCTTTACACTGAAAGAAAAGTATAGTTACTTTTGGACCCAAGCACAATTTTATAGCATTTCTAATGATAATTATGGTCGACATAATTTTGATGCATATAATTAAGTTAATCATATTTCGTGTTAGAAATATTATAAAATTATAGTTGGGTCCAAAAGTAACTATATTTTTTCTCAGTATACAAGCAATTGGAAGTGCATAAAAATCCTTCTCAACTCCAAACTTTCACCATAATTTCTAACAAAAATTGCCAAAGTATGAAAAGTTCAAAAATTAAAAAAAGGAACGTGCATATAATTGGTGGTTATAATGCATGTCTTATAAACATGTGAATGCACTGATAAAAATGTAGTTATTTCGATCAACCTTATTATTAAATCCCTCTTAATAAATCCGAGATACAATCTGCGCGAGCTAAGCGACTTCCTCTATAAAAATGCATCGTACCGTTTGTGTGCAAAATCGTTCGCGCGCTGTCACGCCGATCTTTTCGCGCGAATTCGTTCGGGGACGCGTTGCTCTCATGAAACTTTCAGAATCGCTGCGACTCGCGCCGCAACGATGTATTTTAACGAACCGTTGAATCACGGCATCCTATCTAATTACGCCTCGGCAAGAAGTCGCGGGAGCCGCAAGGGCGTGCGCGGATGTGCGTGATTCGGCGTAATCTCACCGTGAATCGATACCAGGCTCGCCCTCGAAGCAAAAAGTCGGGACGCAGCACCAGATGAGCGTCCGGATAAAATTATATAAGATCGTGGAATTTATAGATGCCGTATGTATAGCGCGCGTCGGTAAAATCCGTCGTAAAAATTCTGAGATTACCGAAGACCGCGGCTATAAACATTTCCGCTAATTAAGATCTCGTGAAATATCAAATAACTGCATTTCCACTGCACATTAACGCGATATTAGAATTAACGTGAAAATGTCACAAATTAATAAAATAAGAATTTCTACAGATAAACACCGGATGAAGTATAATGGCATGTAAGACTGATACTCATGAGTATTTTTTCAATCACATCAAACTTAATGAGAGGATGCATTTTCTTTATGCATTTGATACGCGTAAGTGTTGCTTTAATAATTAAGATTTATGTTTGTTACGTTAGATTAGCATTTTCTGGCGTTTACTTATGCGGAACTCGAGCTTTCGGCCGACGCGGTGATAACGGATTAAAGGCGTTGCTAAATCCGCGATTATTGACGCGCCCGGGGCGAAAATTCGCGGCTCATTTCCATAATCCACTTCGGAACGGTGATTTTCGCCGTGAGCACAATTGAAAAGCGCGAAGCAAAATACGAAAACCGGTGTGCTTCATTAACGATCGTAAAGGCGATGCGGCCGGTCCGACCAATGACGGGCGCTCTACCGCGACCGGAGCCTGTAATCACGGACTTATAATAATCTAGTATCTTCGCTCCTGCAAAACCCGACTGTAACGACCTGAAATTATAAGCGATATCAATTTTATACTTACAACATCGGCCGTAAACGTCGGCACACCTGTCCAAATGCCGCGGCCACTCATCGCTCGTGAAGTGTAGTTGTAATAAGCACGAAACTGCCAGTCTAGCACGGGACTTTTTCACGCGTTAATATTTTCACATTTATGAGTTTATCATTGGCGTTCTATATTTATGTTTAAATAGAATCTTTATGCTGAAAGAAACGTAAATATATAGAATTATTGATTAAATGAGAGAATGCGGCAGAAGACAAACTCATATCGCAGACTTGTCTTAATTATTAATTAATCTTAGATTTAGGTAAACTAATTAATAAAGTTTAACTTTCAAGAAAATAGTTTTGATACAAAGAAAAATGAACGTAAACGTCGTAATTAAAAATTATCTTATTTATACAATAAAAGTGATACAATCTAGAACACTAAATGTTATTAATAAGCATAAATTAAAATAATATTTTCGATAATCAAGATCTTTAAATCTGTATACAAAAGGATTCAAATGGAATATAAACAAAAGAATTAAAATGGATCAATCACAAATGTTGCAATACCGTATTTGTTATTAAATTTGACTTATAGTTAATCGTTACTATTTTTATTTATTCGGGAACGAGCGAGTTTTTAATTTTTGATTTATCTACTCTTCTAAGATATCCCAGTCACTAATTACAGCTTTGCCTAGTAGGCAATGCCTACGGCTACCGTTTCGATCCTAATAAATTCGATCGGATCTCCGATCGTTCTAATCCGGACTTAATCTGTGTAAATTAACGTTCGTTAATCATGGGAAAGCTCTCGTGAGCCCACGGTCGAATTAAGGAAGCGAACGAGACGGCGCAGATCAACATGCGCCTGTTTCGGGACGATCGCGGATGAATTATTTATGCTCGTGGAAATACGCGGACGCGCGCGCGAAACGCGATGCGCTTCCTAAAACTCACCGACGTAATCCCGCCTGCAAATTTTCTCGCGCGAACAATTACCAGCGGGATATTATCTCGCTATGTTTCGAGACGCGCCTTCAACGCCACGTGGAAACGCGGAAACCACTCGAGATCGCCGCTCCAGGAAAGCGCCCATCAAAGGGCACCGACTCGCCCGCTTGCTGCAAATTACAGTGAAATTGCGGCGAAATTCGTTATGTGTATCCTTCTGGGGGACTTTGCGGTGCCTCCTCAACCCGTTACACGCGCTTACGATTACGTATGAATCGCCTCTTCCCCATCATTCTCGCCCTATGTTTCTTTCTTCTTTCTTATTGTCGAATCCGCGGGAGATTACGCGGTTGCGTAATTGCATCGAGACCGCCTTTAAAATGCAAGTGGATTCACTTCATAACCCCCTTTTAAAAAGCAGTTACGTTATCATACTTGGAAGAAATCAGTATGTTGTACACACATAAATATTAAAAGACGCTTAATCTAAATATAATCGTTTCGCGCAATTCAGAACCTCACACGAAAGTGATTGCGCATGACAAAAAATTATAAAAAAAGGATTTCTCATAATAATATCATTGACGTGACATTATTCTAGAAAAAAAAAATAAAATTCATGTAAATTATTTAGCTGAACTCACATGTCAATTAACGATAACTACTAAACTGAATAAACATTTATTCAGGTATTCGTTTATTTGTGCTTGAATAACTATATATGATAGTAAAATAAGTGAAAGTTATGATTTTCTCGTGAATTTAATAATTTATCGCTCTCGGATATCCCCGCCATGCCATATAAGGTTGAGATGACAGAATCGAAAAAAAGGTCGTAAGAGTCGAAAACCCTTCGTTGATTGACTTTCGCCAAAATGTTAGTAGTGTAAACGAGTGTATGATTACAGGCTGCCGTCGTTGACGAATGATGAATCGTGGAAAGGCCGGAAATGTGGAAACGAGCTCGAGAGACCGTGATTATTTCGCCGACATTTCGTGTGCAAGGCAGACCTTATCCTTATTGATCCAGCGAATTCCACAAAATTTTGAGATGAAGTTGGCACTCCAAAATGTGAATCCACTCTTAAAATTCTCACTTGACTCACTTCGTATTGCGAGAGTGACCAATAAGACATAAAAATTACTTGCTAATTTTTGCTTCTAAAATTAATTTTTTCGCTTTAATTTTTGGAAAGTTACAAGAAGCTCGGTAGCTCAATATTAAGTAACCTTTTAAAAAGTGAAGCAAAAAATTAGCAAATAACTTTCATACTTATTGGTTACGTTCTGATAATTTGACTTAGATAGCACAGGTAAGTATATAAAGCTCTATCTAACTGCCAACTTCACAGATCTAAAACGTTGTGCTTTTCATACGTAAAAAGATTTAAAACGTAAATTTACACGAGAACGCTTTACCGCTTTAGAAGATAGCGTATTGAACAACCGACACGCACAGGAAGTTATTAAGCGCCGATACCGTCGCGGGCTTTTTCTGGTCGGCGGCATTTGCGCCAGCCTTCTTCTTTATAATCGAAAGGAGAGGCAGAAGAGAGGAAATTAATGTCGTCGACGTGTCGTCGTAACCGCGCGGCGAAAGAAAGACGTAATTGGACGTGGTTACCGCAGGAGTATTGCCGACCGGCGTCGCATTCGACTGCGTACCGCCGTTCCTCTGCATAACTACGTCCAATTAAGGATCCAGGTATTCGTGTTATCTGGCAGCTCGAGCATCATCCGGTAGCGTTACCGTAGATGGAGCCGTAAAATTCCGCGAATTTGTCAAATACCAGGCGGGAATACGCACCGCGGCTGCGACGACGCGGCAAAGTGCTCGTGAAATGCACCACTGAAAGGTGCACGCGCGATCGCGATTGCCCGCGTTATCGCGGCGCGTTTCCTCGCTTGCATCGCGAGATTTTTTTTTCTCTCACCGCGAACATAACCGGCTATCGTAGGAAAATAAACGTAGGAAAGAAAAATTGAGATAGCAGATATCACGTGGAAAGTGCGTTTGGTACTCTCTTAGTTGACTTTAATACATAAATGGCATAAGAATGTTTTTAATCTAGCAATTACGATTTATCTCGATAGAATTAATTTATTTATTCATAATAATAATACCAATGTGCATACGAGTCATAAATTATGAGCGATGTAGTAAAAAAAATTGTTATGAAATAAATTGTTTAAAGAATTGCTGTTTTCTTTCTATTCTATTTTCCTATCCTATCATACTTCATCTGCTATTCCACAAGAAAAACTGTGCCTTCTGATAAAAAGATGAAGCGATAATTTTTCTTTTGCTTTTCTTGCTTCATCCATAACTTTGTCAGCTGATCGATCAGTTAACTTATCCTCATAATGTATTTTAAACTCACAGAGTTTTTACACAGCAGCATTGAATCGCATCAGGAGTAAATCCGCGCGAGCGCCCGGAATCCCACGAGGAGCGCCGGCACGTCCTGCTCTCCCAATCGGGCGTCGCGACGCCCGCGCTTTTTCGGTTCATGGACACGTGTCGACGCTCGGGCGGACCAACGTCCCTGCCACCTTCTACATCCCTGATAACGGGGGCTGTTCGCAAGCAACCGCCTGGATGCTTCGTCTTATCGAAAGCTCTCCGGGATCGCGAGCTTTTCCTCCCTTTTTCCTTTCATCGTCGAAAGGCGATCGGTGTCGCGTCGCCGAAGACATTGGGCGGGCAACGCGATGCCCGCCCGAGACGTCAGGGGGAAAAAAAACCTGCCATTCCCGTCCTGTCCCCGCCCCCCTCCTGTCGAAACAACCGATACACGCACACAGTTGCGCCTACGCACATGCACACGCGAGTGATCGCACGTGCATTCGCGAATGCTCCGCGCTTTCGTTACGTTTTATTATTGGCAGTCGGCCCGATATAACCACGCGTACTCTCCTGATAGAGCGTCGCAACGCCAACGAGCCGACGCCCCTAATTCCGATACACCCTCATAAAAACTGTAGTATCGGGTGATGCGCGTGACAAGGTAAATTTCAGCTAATAGTGGATTATACGAGGTTTTATGTTTTCATACGTTGTAATTAGGAATCGTTTCGTCCATTCGCATACGCACATGACCTGATATATGTATCCTTCCAGTTCTCATTACGACGGTAAATACGTTCTATGTACGTAGAGTAATGAAAATTAAATAGAATTAAAATCGCATAATTTGAGATTATATCCCTTATCGTAACAGAAAATTGCTATATCTAATGAACAAATTAATAAAATGCGGAGTTTTACGCAATTGCGTACATTATTTCTTATGCGTACAATTTGAAGCTGGTATAAAACATGATCATTTTTTATTCCAAATATCCAACTAATTTTGTAACACTGCAATTTAGAGATAAAAAGAACAATAAATATTTATTATTCAAATTTTTCTATCTAACGGAGAAGGCTTCAAGGTTTTTCTAAAAAGAACTACAGAGAAATTTGTTTTCTCGCAAAAACAGTCAAATGCGACACATATTTTATTCAATCTCGTTTTAAACAAAGAACTTTCATTGTTTAATTTATAAATATTTACAACGAAATCTTGCACATTTCTGTAGGAAATTTAACGAAATTTATTAAATAAATAAATTCCACCATTGCAATTATTATGCAATATAAAATACCGATTAAAAGACTGATTAGTTTTCTATTTATTGTATATGAAATTTATATCATGATTAAAATCTTGTAGTTTAAAACGCGGAGATCGACCTACTATTTTTTAAATTTTATAAATGTTTGTACTTGTCTTCGGGAAAACTCGACAATCGAGGAAATTGCTGCTCATCTTGAATATATATCTTCTCGTGCAAGCTCTACACGTTCCTATTATGTCATGCTTTCCCGAACCCGGCGCTCAACCGATCAACCTATTCCGTAGACTCCGGCGGCAAGTAGACATTAACGTGCTGGGGTCGGACGACGGCGACGCCGAAACGCCGTCGCGGTCTGATGGGCGCCTGGTGCAGCGTCGGCTCGCGACCCGACCTGCGACACCGTCCACGCCACAGGTGTGCCGTCGCGACGCCCGTCGCAACGGTCACCCGCGGCATCGTCCGTTCGCGACAGACGTCGCGACGTCGGTTAGCCGGCGGACCGTGCAAACGACGTCGACGACGTCGGCCTCCAAAGGCGGACGACGAATCAACGACGGCAACTGCCCACCTGTCGCTCATCGCTTGTCGCGACTCGGTCGCAACGAGTTTTCCGACGCGGCCGGCATGAGCGCCGAGGAGCTTCGCCGAGGCATCGAGATGCCGTCATCACGTTGGCGACAGCGCCCCGTGGCGCCAGTCCTCGGGCGTCGCGACGCCGGAGCAGGAGAACACGATGCACGAAAATGGCCCGCCGTTGACCGATCACTCGTTGACTGTCATCACTGTGAACCTGGGAGCTGAATGATTGTGCTTTTATCCGGCGCCAATCCTTTGACGATGACTTCGGTGATTAATAAATTACTGGCCCTAGATATTGAGCTATTTACTTAGGGTTGTCTTAACTATCCTAATCTATCCTAATAAAAATTGTAATATCAAGAAAAGTAACATATGTATATATTTTAAAAATACTACTCAAAATATATATTCAAATAAAATGTACGACACTCGTAAAAATTCTAATGCACGAACATATAAAAATTATATCGTTAAAATACTAGCTAGTCGGATTATATTAAGTCTGTGACTGATTAAGAAATAAAAATTTAAAATATGCTTTAATGTAAACGAAAAGAACTTTCGATAATTGTAATACTAAAAGCAATTATGTGTGCGCGCTTCAATTATCCAATATTATTTGTTGTCTATTGTTTCTACAAACTATCTTTTCATTTTTCAAGGATGGCCAAAATTTTATCCAATTATAATTTTATCCTATTCTAATTATTAACTAATATATAACACATAACTGTCTTTAAAGTAATTTATATTTGTTTATATGTATAATAAATTTCGTATGGCGGATAATAAATGAAATACTTTTAATCTCGAGAAACGAAAAACAAAAAGCTTTTTATGCAGCCTGTTCATCAATTCGATAAAGTATCAAACTTTTGGTCTCTACTGTCCGAGATATACTAGATAAAATAATATATGACACATTGTCTGAGTATAAATTACCCGCGTTTCGATAAGCAGCGGTCAACGTCGTCGGAGCGTTGTTACGCTTGTACCACCCGACGAGCGCCCCTGAGAAAGCTCTGCGGCGCCCTAGCGTCGCGACGCTCTACCCGGGGAGTATGACGCGCGCGCGCGGCGTCGTGCCAGCGTCCAGCAGCGAAGCTGTGGACCCGACAACGTCTGACGGAGCTGCTCGTCAAACGGAAGACGTCGTCTGACGTACCACCGTGCCAGGAACGCATACACGTGCAGGAAGTGCACGAGCTTTCCGCTCGGAGCTTCCCGGGTAACGCCGGGGCGTCGCGACGCACGGCCGCCCGGTCGTGGCCCACCGGCCGTCGGCCGCGTCGGAGGCCGCGCCGCGACGTCCTCCGGAGCCAGGAGAACAACAGGCGTCGAAAGGACGCCGACGTCTCCTACGACGTGTCGCGACGGGCGTCGTTGCGGCGAGAAATCGTGCCAGGGAAACATGAGTAGCGTGGAGCTGGCAGGCGTCGCGACGCCCGGGGTTAATTTTAGACTCCCCCGTGATCCCTACTACCACGCATGGGGGATGGAAATAGATTGGAACGCCTCCGGGACGCGCACGCGTGCTTGGCATAACGAAAGTTCGATCGATCGTGGTCGTCGAGAATAGCTTCCCCGCGTTAGCGGGGGCGTAACATATGTAACACGTGCTTCTAAGCTGTCGAATAAATTATTCAGTTAATCTAATATTTCAGTATTTCTGAATCGTTTGTGTGAGACAAATTTCTTTCAACATGTATGTGTTCTTTATAGCATTAGAAAAAAATATCATAAATATATTATATTTTCAAATTCTTATTCTAATTATATATATATATATGTATATATATATGTATAAAAA